>NC_069482.1:26627640-26707331 GCF_026875155.1 Cherax quadricarinatus
AGTAAGACAAAAGAGAGAGGGGTGGATCGACTGCATTTTTTTTGGGACTGCAAAAAGGCCTTCGACACAGTTCCCCACAAGAGGTTACTGAAAAAGCTAGAAGATCAGGCACAAAATAACAGGAAAGGCACTGCAATGGATCAGAGAATACCTGACAGGGAGGCAACAACGAGTCATGGTACGTGACGAGGTGTCAGAGTGGGCGCTTGTGACAAGCGGGGTTCCACAGGGGTCAGTCCTAGAACCTGTGCTGTTCTTGGTATATGTGAACGACATAACGGAAGGGGGTAGACTCGGAAGTGTCCTTGTTTGCGATGATGTGAAGTTAATGAGAAGAAAACAAATCGGATGAGGATCAGGCAGGACTACAAAGAGACCTGGACAGGCTACAAGCCCGGTCCAGAAACTGGCTCCTTGAGTTTAACCTGCCAAAAGCAAAGTCATGAAGATTTGGGGAAGGGCAAAAAAGACCGCAGACACAATATAGTTTAGATGGCCAAAGACTGCAAACCTCACTCAAGGAAAAAGATCTGGGGTGAGTATAACACCGAGCTATCTCCTGAGGCCACATAAATCAGATAACTGCTGTAGCATACGGGCGCCTGGCAAACCTACGGGTAGCGTTCCGATACCTCAATAAGGAGTGTTCAAGACACTGTATACCATTTACGTCAGGCCCATCGGAGTATGCAGCACCAGTTTGGAATCCACACCTAGTCAAGCACGTCAAGAAATTAGAGAAAGTGGAAAGGTTTGCAACAAGACTAGTCCCAGAGCTACGGGATTGTCGTACGAAGAAAGGTTGAGGGAAATCGGCCTGACGACACTGGAGGCCAGGAGGGTCAGGGGAGACATGATAACGACATATAAAATACTGCGCAGAATAGACACGGTGGACAAAGACAGGATGTTCCAGAGATGGGACACATACACAAGAGGTCACAATTGGAAGTTGAAGACTCAGATGAATCAAAGGGATGTTAGGAAGTATTTCTTCAGTCATAGAGTAGTCAAGTCGTGGAATAGTCTAGAAAGTGAAGTAGTGGAGGCGGGAACCATACATAGTTTTAAGGCGAGGTATGATAAAGCTCATGGAGCAGGGAGAGAGAGGACCTAGTAGCAATCAGTGAAGAGGCGGGGCCAGGAGCTATGACTCGACCCCTGCAACCACAAATAGGTGAGTACAAATAGGTGAGTACACATACACGTACAGTCTAGGGGGCCAAAGACTACAAACCTCACTCAAGGAAAAGGATCTTGAGGTGAATATAATACCGAGCACATCTCCTGAGGCACACATCACCCAAATAACTGCTGCAGCATATGGGCGCCTAGCAAAACTATGAATAGCATTCCGACATCTTAATAAGAAATCGTTCAGGACCCTGTACACCGTGTACGTCAGGTCCATCTTGGAGTATGCAGCACCAGTTTGGAACTCACACCTGGCCAAGCACGTCAGGAAACTAGAGAAAGTGCAAAAGTTTGCAACGAGACTAGTTCCGGAGCTAAAGGGCATGTCCTGTCCTACGAGGACGGGTTAAAGGAAATCGACTAGACGACACTGGAGGACAGGAGAGATTGGAGGATATGATAACGACATATAACATACTGAGAGGAATCGACAAAGTGCGTCATCATTGGAAGTTGAAGACTCAGATGAATCACAGGAATGTTAGGAAGTTCTTCAGTCACAGAGTTGTCAGGAAGTGGAATAATCTGGAAAGTGATGTAGTGGAGGTAGATCCATACATAGCTTTAATAGGAAGTATGATAAAGCTTATGGAGCAGGGAGAGTGACCTAGTAGAGACCGGTGAAGAGGCGGGGCCAGAAGCTGTGATTCGACCCTTGCAACCACAATTAGGTAAGCATACACACACACACACACACACACACACACACACACACACACACACACACACACACACACACACACACACATACACATACACATACACACATACACACACACACATACTACAGGCCTAGTGTCTAATCGACATGTGCCTAGGACAAAATGGTAACTAACACACACACACACACACACACACACACACACACACACACACACACACACACACACACACACACACACACACACACACACCTCACTCTACTCTCCTGGCCACTCTGATTGACCAGGAATAATACGCGTCTGTTTTCAAAACAAATCCCGGAAACTCTGACATTATATATGGAGTGTTTTTTTTTTATATAATATTCTATACAACACACTGCATAATAGTCATCCTCATATCAGACATAGACAAAGATGTAAACCATAGCACCGTATCATCCTTTGAAGACGATACTAGGATCTCCATAAGAGTGTCATCCATTGAAGACATGGCAAAGCTCCAAGAAGATATAAACCAAGATTTCCAATGGACAACAGAGAACAATATCATGTTCAGTGAAGACAAGTTCCATCTACTTCGTTATGGAAAGGTGGAGGAAATAATAGCTAGAACTGAGTATACTACAAACTTTAATCACACAACAGAGTGGAAAAGTAATGTGAAGGACCTGGGAGTGGTAATGTCTGAGGATCTCCCCTTCAAGAATCACAGCAGTGCCACTATCACATCTGAGAGGAAAATGATAGGATGGATAATGAGAACATTCAAATCAAGAGATGCCAAGCCAATGATAATCTCTCTAGCCTGGAATATTGCTGTACATTAACATCTCCATCTTAGAGGGACTGGTCCCTAAACTGCACACAGAAATCACTCCCTACGAAAGCAAAAGACTTCGCAAGTGATGAACATATACCCAGTGAAAAGTAGGGGCGCCATTAGTACACTAAGAGAAAACAAAATACGTGTTCGGGGCCCAAGACTGTTCAACAGCCTCCCACCAGCCATAAGGATATTTACCAGTACACCCCTGGTTGCCGTCAAGAGGGAGCTGGACAGATACCTAAAGTCAGTGCCGGACCAGCTGGGCTGTGGTTTGTACGTTGGACTACGTGCGGCCAGCAGTAACAGCCTCATTGATCAGGCCCTGATCCACCAGGAGGCTTGGTCATGGACCGGGCCGTGGGGGCGTTGATCCCCGGAATATCTTCCAGGTAGACTCCAGATAGATCCATCTCACTCAAAAGTTTTCTCACCTCTTCTGTGTGTTCAACACCTCACATACTTCCTCGTCGTATCTTAAGATCTCCATCTACCGTCCAGCGTGCTTCTCCACTGTTATTACAATCCAGGAGTCCAAATGGCCTGTTATCCTGGGTGTAAAGGGAGCAAAGTAAACACAGCAGAAAAGTTTTGACTTATATTATCCTTCACCAATTTAGAACAGCAATTTTTTATTATTTTATTATCACACTGGCCGATTCCCACCAAGGCAGGGTGGCCCGAAAAAGAAAAACTTTCACCATCATTCACTCCATCACTGTCTTGCCAGAAGGGTGCTTTACACTATAGTTTTTAAACTGCAACATTAACACCCCTCCTTCAGAGTGCAGGCACTGTACTTCCCATCTCCAGGACTCAAGTCCGGCCTGCCGGTTTCCCTGAACCCCTTCATAAATGTTACTTTGCTCACACTCCAACAGCACGTCAAGTATTGAAAACCATTTGTCTCCATTCACTCCTATCAAACACGCTCACGCATGCCTGCTGGAAGTCCAAGCCCCTCGCACACAAAACCTCCTTTACCCCCTCCCTCCAACCTTTCCTAGGCCGACCCCTACCCCGCCTTCCTTCCACTACAGACTGATACACTCTTGAAATCATTCTGTTTCACTCCATTCTCTCTACATGTCCAAACCACCTCAACAACCCTTCCTCAGCCCTCTGGACAACAGTTTTGGTAATCCCGCACCTCCTCCTAACTTCCAAACTACGAATTCTCTGCATTATATTCACACCACACATTGCTCTCAGACATGACATCTCCACTGCCTCCAGCCTTCTCCTAGCTGCAACATTCATCACCCATGCTTCACACCCATATAAGAGCGTTGGTAAAACTATACTCTCATACATTCCACTCTTTGCCTCCAAGGACAAAGTTCTTTGTCTCCACAGACTCCTAAGTGCACCACTCACTCTTTTCCCCTCATCAATTCTATGATTCACCTCATCTTTCATAGACCCATCCGCTGACACGTCCACTCCCAAATATCTGAATACATTTACCTCCTCCATACTCTCTCCCTCCAATCTGATATTCAATCTTTCATCACCTAATCTTTTTGTTATCCTCATAACCTTACTCTTTCCTGTATTCACCTTTAATTTTCTTCTTTTGCACACCCTACCAAATTCATCCACCAATCTCTGCAACTTCTCTTCAGAATCTCCCAAGAGCACAGTGTCATCAGCAAAGAGCAGCCGTGACAACTCCCACTTTGTGTGTGATTCTTTATCTTTTAACTCCACGCCTCTTGCCAAGACCCTCGCATTTACTTCTCTTACAACCCCATCTATAAATATATTAAACAACCACGATGACATCACACATCCTTGTCTAAGGTCTACTTTTACTGGGAAATAATTTCCCTCTTTCCTACATACTCTAACTTGAGCCTCACTATCCTCGTAAAAACTCTTCACTGCTTTCAGTAACCTACCTCCTACACCATACACTTGCAACATCTGCCACATTGCCCCCCTATCCACCCTGTCATATGCCTTTTCCAAATCCATAAATACCACAAAGACCTCTTTAACCTTATCTAAATCCTGTTCACTTATATGTTTCACTGTAAACACCTGGTCCACACACCCCCTACCTTTCCTAAAGCCTCCTTGTTCATCTGCTATCCTATTCTCCGTCTTACTCTTAATTCTTTCAATAATAACTCTACCATACACTTTACCAGGTATACTCAGCAGACTTATCCCCCTATAATTTTTGCACTCTCTTTTATCCCCTTTGCCTTTATACAAATTAACTATGCATGCTCTCTGCCAATCCCTAGGTACCTTACCCTCTTCCATACATTTATTAAATAATTGCACCAACCACTCCAAAACTATATCCCCACCTGCAATATGTACACTATATACACTATGTACAGTGATAGGTATTAGTGCTCTCCACGGTAAGCAAGGCAGAATAGAAGCCACAAGAGAGCAGACCGTGCTTCAACCAGCTCTAGAATGGGAATGACAAGGGCAGACAGGAGAGTGGTACCCACATAACCTCTGCGATTGCCAAAACCATCTTCTTATTGGCTGGAACCTGGTCACTAGTTGAACGGGAGGCCCCATCGTCAACTCTTAGTCACTTGGTTCGCTGGTTGGGGGAGATAGCCTGTAAATGAGGGTGTGTACATGCGCCGAATAAAGGTTACGTACTCTTTGCATGCCACAACTGTCATACGTCTAATGATGTGATAGTGAAACAGTTTCTGTTTATTCGTGGTTTTTGCTGATACAATATAGAACTTTTTGAAAACAATTTGTTAAACTATGTATTACTAGATAATAGGCTGATGGGTAGACTTGTAGGTTTGAATGTTATAGTGGGGCGACATTTATATCAGACCAATATATAGTGGCAGTTGAAGTGAGAGTAAGAGGTAGATGGGGTACACGGAGAATATCATCGGTGGGTAAGAGATAAGTGAACGTTCATAAATTAAAGAATGTAGTTAAGGTAAGATATAAACAGCTACTGTGAGAAGTATAGGTAATGAGAAGGGGATTGCGGAGGTATGGGGTAGACTGAGCAGCAGTAGTTTGTGGGTATGGGAGGGCAGGCGCAGGAGGGAAGTGGAGCTATTGGTGGAATAATGAGGTAAAAAGATTGGTGAAGGAGAAAATATTGGCATATAAAAGGCTTTTACAATCTACAAGTAATTTACAAAGGGAGGAGTACATGGAGAGCAAAGGAGAGGATGAAGGAGTGGTGAGGGAGTACAAGAGAAGAGCTAACGAGAAAGTGGGGGAGGTTTTATAGGTCAATTTTGCTGAGAGTAAGAAAAAACTTGGAGTGAGGTAAATAAGATGAGAAAGCCTAGGAAAAAAATGGATGTAAAGGTTTAAAACATAAAAGACTGGAGCCATTATATGGTGAGGTAGAAGTACCGGGAAGACACAAACATATTTTGAGTTGTTGGATGTTGATGAAGACAGAGAAGAAGTGATTTTTTTCATCGGGCAGGAAGGTATAACATATTTTAAAAGTGAGGAAGAGCCAGAACTGAGTGTGGGGAAGGTGCATGAGTCAGTGGGTAGAAAGAAATGGCTTAAAGCAGCTGGGATAAATGGCATTAAGACAAAAATGTTAAAAGTAGGCAAGGACATAGTGTTGGAGTGGTTGGTGCATTTGTTCAATATATGCATGAACTGTAACCAGCGTCCTCCCCATAATTTCACAATTTCGGGAAAGGCATAATTGCCGTGTGCCTGGCTTTGTAGCCTCCGCGGTGTGGATGCCCTGGCATCCACAGCCGTGTAGGCAACACCTCCCTTCCTGGTACTTGATTTTTGATTGCCCCTCACCCTCATGGCCTACGTGAGTTTACAGTATCCTGCATAACTCCTGATTCGCCAACTACCACGCCAGTCAACCCTACAAGTATGGATAAGGTAGATTGTTCACACCAGGACCTCTACACACGCCATTACAAACTGGCGGAGTGGTGGTCCCACGAATTGAAAGCGTCCAGGTTTGTCACAGCACATACAGTGCAAGAGAGGCATCTTTTTATCCATATTTAGCTCCATGATTGGACATAACCGTCACGGCGTCACCTCTGAACTTTTAGTCAAGCGTTCAGCCCAAGACAGGTATGCCAGTCTCCTGTGAACAGCCTGCTCTAGCCTGAGTCGTCATCACACCTGCTCAAATGTTCTGCTACGGTTATACAAGCTGCTACAGAAGTGAGAGCTGAGATATTTTAACGTTTTTCAATGTGTCTGCCTCCCAAGTGTGTCCACACAGCATTGAGAAGCCAACGCTGGCAGGTAACCCTAAGGTACATACCAAACACTACCTCCAACCACACCTTGTTCAGCTTATAATCGCCGCATTTGGTGGTTTATCAGCGTCGCTACAACGTCCTCTGTGGTCTTAGAAGTGCCTAGCCCCTGAGCCAGGTTCTCTGTGGTCTTGGAAGAGTCGAACCAAGCCGCCAAGCCAGCCACCAGCTAGCGTCAAAGCCAGCCTGCCAAGCTACACTTCACATCACGTCGTTACACAAATTCCAACTACTCCGTTACGGAAAACTGGAAAATATAACAACTAGAACTGAGTATACTACAAACTCTGATCATACGATAGAGCGGAAAAATAATATGAGGGACCTGGAAGTGGTAATGTCTGAGGACCTCACCTTCAAGGATCACAACAGTGCCACGATCACAGCTGCAAAGAAAATGATAGGATGGATAATGAGAACGTTCAAGACAATAGATGCCAAGCCAGTGATGATCCTTTTACAAATCAGTTGTTCTCTCTAGGCTGGAATACTGCTGTACATTAGCATTTCCGTTCAGAGCAGATGAAATTGCAAATCTACAGAGTATACAGAGAACCTTTACTGCACGTATAAGTTCTATGAAACACCTCAATTACTGGGAACGCTTGGAAGCACTTGACTTGTACTCGTTGGAATGCAGGCGAGAGAGATATATCATAATCTACACTTGGAAAATCCTAGAAGGAATGGTCCCGAATCTGCACACAGAAATCTCTCACTATGATAGTAAAAGACTGGGCAGGCGATTCAAAATACTCCCAATGAAAAGAAAGGGCACCAATGGTACACTAAGAGAAAACACCATAAGTGTCCGGGGCCCAAGACTGTTCAGCAGCCTCCTACCATGCATAAGGGGAATTACCAATAGGCCCCTGGCTGCCTTCAAAAGTCGGTGCCGGATCAGCCGGGCTATGGTTCGTACGTTGGACTACGTGTGGCCAGCAGTAACAGCCTGTTTGATCAAGCCCTTGTCCACCGGGAGGCCTGGTCGTGGACCGGGCCGCGGGGGCGTTGATCCCCGGAATACCCTCCAGGTAGCCTACAAAAGTTTGTCGTCTGTCGCCACAACCTACACTATTTTAAGCTTGACGTATCTGTGTTTTGTGATACAGTGTTAAGTGTTTTGTTTATTTCTTCTCTATTAATTCCGTATGAGCAGATTTTGTTTGCAGGTGTCCATATTCGGCACGCCCTTACCCAAGTGTCCCGTAGCTCGATTACTAGTGCACTCAGCTCAAACATTGAGGTCCGTTGTTCGATCCCCAGAACAGGTGGAAGCATTAGGACGTGTATCCTTAAGACAACTGCTGTCTATGTTAACCTAGTAAAATAGGTACCTGGGTGTTAGCCGAAAAGTGTGGGTCGCATTCTGGGGACAAAATTTACATAATTTGCCCGAAATGCTCTGCCTATCAAGGAGCTTTATATATAGTAGTAGGTTCTTGATATCAGCTAGACTTGTACACCTTGTACATGTACTTGTAGAAATAAGGGTTGTTATTATTTTACAAAGGAACCCATATTTGTGTTCCTATCCTTACACGACACATGTGATCCCTTGTTCTGTAACTGTAATTTTTTCCTCTCCCCTTTTCTTTTATATAATTTACATTTTTATTATAAAATTTTCATTTCCAGTGTTCACAGTTGTTCTCTGTCAAATATAATGTGTGAAATATGCTTTACCGCACGTGTTCTCGTCCTAGCCACACCCACCTGCTCTCTGTCAGCCCGACGACAACACAGTCGACTGTGGTCCCGCATAACATCACAGTATTCAAGGTATGCCACAGTATTTTCTCACCCGACTTTTGTTGCAGTTTGGGCCCCAAAATAAGCCCCAGGCTAGCCTTGGACTGTCTGCAAGTACCGTCTTGGCTTTGTCACTTAAAGTTCCCAATTTACACTCCAAGCTTTCAAGAATTTCTGCGATACTTCTGTAACTTCTACAACCTCGTTTAAATAAAGCAGTGACTTGTTAGCATTTCCTAGTGAACTTTTGATATTTCATATTTACTGTCCTGATGCAGCACCTTTCCTGTTGTTCTCATTGCTACCAGTCAATCAACCCTTAAGGCCCCTGTTATTTGCAGTTTATATTGCCTTTTGCAACTGTCCTCACTTATATAGAGTTAGTGCTCTTGCTCCAGTGATTTATTAATATTATTATTATTATTGTATATATATATATTTATATATATATATATATATATATATATATATATATATATATATATATATATATATATTATATATATATTATATATATATAATATATATATTATATTTTATATATATATATATATATATATATATATATATATATATATATATATATATATATATAATATATATATATAACGAAAAAGATAATAAATACGTATACAAGATATGATACAGCACGAAATGAAGGTAGTTTGATAGATTATGTATTGGTGGATAAAAGATTGGCTGGTAGACTTCAGGATATGCATGTTTATAGAGGGGCAACAGATATATCGGATCATGATTTAGTTGTAGCTACAACCAGAGTAAGAGCTAGATAGGGCAATGAACGTTTCTAAAGTACTCGCACAAGCTAACACTAGAGTCGCCATCGCTTCCAGCACTTCCATAAGGGATCTAACCAGGACAAAATCATGCACAATGAACCAGTCAATGTAGGAGTTTACACTATACCCTGTGGAGGCTGTGGCAGAATATATGTAGGTGAAACAGCAAGAAACCTCGAAATACTCCTCAATGAACACATTAATGCATGTAGGAACGATAACTTGAACAACGCCTGCGTACAACACCGGAATTCCGACAATCACCTCATGAAATTCAACGACGCCCGACTTGTGATCAAAGAACCTAATTTCCGCAGATATAAATGCCTTGAATCATCAATTGCTGTTTGTAACACAAGCAAAATAAAGGCAGCTTCATCATCTCTGAAGCATTAGCAAGAATCCTCAAAACAATAAACCCTGCCATCACATAGTTGCTTCTGCTAATACTACACATATTATTTGTAAAGGCTTGATAAAGCTCCTGGAGAGCGAAACGTTGCTACAATAAAATGTTCCGCTTGTATCCTTTTACCTAACATATTGTCTGTAATTCTACCAACATTAATACAAGGAAGAAGATAACTCCTTTGTCTGTCTTAAGCACATCACTAAGCTTAAGAAGTGGGAAGAGTTAAGGAGGAATTGTGCAAATATTTTTTGCAGGTGGAAGGCACATTACTACTTTGATATCCTTACTTAAGTATAATATGAGAGGCAAGCACCTGACGAAGACTCTCTCGAGTACATTTGTAGAATTGAGCAGTCCTCTGGGAACTTTGTCGACGTCATCAAAAATAAATGGGTGGGTAGCGATAGTAAAATTCGTCCTAAGGATATTGTCCTCATGATTTTTGCAGATATGCAAAAAGACGCTATCAGGACTCTCCACCGTCCCATTGATGGGTTATATCTGGGCTCAGAACAAGAGATCAATGTGTATGAAGCCATCGATATTCTTAAACTGCTCGCTGACTGGCGTCTGTGTTGGGTGCACCATAATATGCTTCACCCATCAACAAGTCGGCTGCACAAAGCACCTGTGCTCGTAACAGTCCAACTAGGCTGAGTACATTAAGCGTGATGTCACATGTTTCAGTTGTGGTAAGTGTGGACATTATAGGTCAGAATACACCAAAATTCGGTCTGAATCATGTGCTCGGGGAAATTCTAGAAAGTGCTGCAACTGTTTGTTTCATGAACGTTTAGGTCATACCACCGAGGCATGCAAAACCCCGAAACTTTTGAAGCTGCTTCCAGCCATAGATTGGGGTATGCTCAGTCGGGCACCCACCTTCACCAGGCGCAGAGTGGAAAATCTTTGTCACAGTAGATATAGCGGCAGTAAACAATCCCACAATTAGGAGAAACACTCACTCCCGAAGCACAAGCCACATAGGTAGTCACTTTAACAGTCATGGTATCCCGTCCCTGTCCGCAATACGTTTAATGTTCTCAGCTACGACGTACATTCCGACAGACTCGGCAAAGAGTTAAAAGACCACAATTCAGTTTGAGGTTTAGAGAAAGAAATTGTCGGCCAAATTCCTTATGGTCGATGACATTTTCTTTCCCTAGTGACCTGGATGGTCTCAAGATCTTGACAGACCTCAAGATTCGCCTTGACCCACCTGATTGTAAAGTGAATTTTTATGGTGCCAACGTTTCATTTTGGGAGATATGAATAGGTTCCACTCTTTGCCACTCAATTTCTGAGTATGTCCAATGTCTGGAGACCTTTGAAACAAAGGGTTTCTGTAGCAGCAGAATACCCAGCAGTTGGAATCTTGCCCAGACCAACCCTACGGAAGAATCTGTTTCCCTTCACCTGACCGACAGAACAGTTACGAGTTGAAAACAGTCTAGGGATGCTCAGCCTAACCTCTGCTCTGACTCTGGTCATAATGATAGTAACCAATCCTCAGGGGGATTCCTGATAGCAGGTGACTATCTGACATGTGTCATGGCTCCTGTGAGCAAATTTATAACCTGTGCAAAGAATGGCGTCACTTTGTTGGCTAACTCGCTCACTCCAGTTACAGTGTTTGTGAACAGAGCTTTTGAAGCCCAAGTGCTAGTTGAAACACCCTTGAGAGTGTCTAGGATGTGTCCTTGGAACCATACTTGCACAATATACGACGTGGTAAACTACAAATCCTTACCTGGAGTATACCTGGGGAGTCAGTGCCCCCGCAGCCCCGTGTGTGACCAGGCCTCGCGGTGGATCAGGGCCTCATCAACCAGGCTGTTTTACTGCTGGCCGCACGCAAGCCTTCGTATGGACCACACCCCAGCTGGTCAGGTACCGATTTTAGGTGCCTGTCCTGTGCCTTCTGTCCAGTGCCTCGTGTATGCTGGGAGGCAGTTGAACAGTCGTGGGCCCTTGACACATACTGTGTCAGGGAAGAAATCTTAGCGTATTCGTAGTACACCTGCTTTTCACTGGGGGAAGATGTTGCATCGACTACCGAGTGTTTTGCTTTTGTAGAGAGTGATTTTCGTGTGCAAAAATAGGACTAGTCCCTCTAGGATTTTCCAAGTGTATAATATAATGTACTTTACTAGTCTGTGTTCCAGGGAGTACAAATCAAGGAACTTCAACCTTTCCCAGTAATTTAGATGCTTTATCATACTTATAAGTGCCGTGAAAGTTCTCTGTACATTCTCCAGATTTGCACTTTTTGCCTGCCTTGAAAGGGGCCGTTAGTGTACAGCAATATTCTAGCCTAGAGCGAACAAGCGATTTGAAGAGAATCATCATAGGCTTGGCATCCCTAGTTTTGAATGTTCTCATTATCCATCCTATCATTTTCTTAGAAGATGTGGTAGATACACATTATCACTCCCAAGTCCTTCACATTAGTTTTACGCTCTATTGTGTGGTTGGAATTTGTTTTATACCCTGATTCAGTTGTAATTTCCTCGAGTTTTCCATGTCTGAGTAATTGAAATTTCTCTTCATTGAACTTCATTTTGTTTTCTACTTCCGATTTAAAGATTTGATTAATGTTCGCTTGGAGTCTTGCAGTTTCTCCGATGGATGATATTGTCAGGAAAATTCGGGTATCATCGGCAAAGGAAGACACAGTGTTGTGGATTACATCTCTGTCTGTCAGATATGAGGATGAGGAACACGATGGGAGTAAGTACTGTGCCTTGTGGAATAGAGCTTTTCACTGTAGCCGCCTCAGACTTTACTCTCTTTATTAATACTCTTTGTGTTCTATTTGTTAGGAAGTTATAGATCCATCTACCAACTTTTTCTGTTATTCCTTTAGCACGCATTTTGTGCGCCATTACACCATGGTCGCATTGTCAAAGTCTGTGTATACTATATTCGCATTGTGTTTGTCCTCCAGAGCATCCAAGAGTATGTCATAGTGGTCCAGTAATTGAAACAGGAGGAGTGACCTGCTCCTGGGTTGTGCAACTGATGGGTATCTAGGTGATTGGTGATCTTGCTTCTTAGAACCCTTTCAAAGATTTTTGTGATATGGGACGTTAGTGCTATCGGTCTGTAATTCTTTGCAATTGCTTTACTGCTACGTTTGTGGAGTGGGGCCATGTCTGTTGTTTTTAATGACTTTGGGATGACCCCTGTGTCCATGCTCCCTCTCCATAGAATGCTGAAGGCACGTGGCAGGGGCTTCTTGCAGTTCTTGATGAACACGGAGTTCCACGAGTCTGGGCTTGGGGCAGAGTGCATGGGCATGTCATTTATTGCTCTTTTCAGTCGTGTGCTGTTATGATGATATCAGAGATTTGTCGTGAATGCTCATGGTAGAGATTTCCTTTCTTCGTGATAGTCTGCCCGTAGATAGACCAGCTTGTACATGTATTTCTCCTAGGAGAATCCTCTATGAAATCTTGCAGCACCTGACCAGTGTTGGTGAGTGGGCGAAACGTAGTCAATAAATGATAGCATTATACTACATTTGTCTATTTTCCCGTCGTGTCCGTATTTTGTATTATTTACCTGAAAGAAGTCTCTGGACTTCTTGCAGATAAATAATATAAATGGTATGCAGATAAATGGTATTTGCGGTAAGTACTAAATCCACTTTTGCTAAAGTGTTTCCTTCTCTCTCTCTCTCTCTCTCTCTCTCTCTCTCTCTCTCTCTCTCCTCTCTCTCTCTCTCTCTCTCTCTCTCTCTCTCTCTCTCTCTCTCTCTCTCTCTCTTTCTCTCTCTCTTTCAATTTGCCTCTGACATGAGAACATAATAATGGCAGAACACGGCAGCAGGCCTACTAGCCTATACTAACCAGTTTCAATTCAAAATATAACCACTCCCTCCAATTCCCAAAACCACCCATGAATTTACCTTCAGTACGTCAGGTCCTAATCAAACCCAACCCTACTCACTCATATACGTATTTATCTAACCTATTTTTAAAGTTCCACAAGGTTTTAGCTTCTATGACCCTACTTGGCAGGTTGTTCCACTCATCGACAAGTCGTTTTCAAAACCAGTATTTTCCTATGTCCTTTCTAAATCTAAACTTGTCTATTTTAAATCCGATTTTTCGAGTTCTTTCATGATTCGATATCCTCAGTACTTTATTTATATCACTTGTATATATGCCCGTCTTCCACTTATATGCCTCAGCGATATCTCCCTCTCATTCTAATTCTTTCAAGAGAGTGAAGATTCAAGGTTCTCAAGCTATCCTGGTATGATTCCTTTTACAGTGGATTAATTTTGTCATCCTTCTCTGTATGTTCTCCAGTTCATTTATATACATTCTGTAGCATGGCGGGCAAAACTGAGCTGCATAATATAAGCGAGGCTTCACTAGTGATGCAAAGGGCTGTCAAATAACTTCTGGACTCCTGTTATTTATACTTCTTGATATAAATCGAAGTAATCACCGTACACTTAGGCACTGTTATTTTGACTTTAGGTTTCTGCTTACCAGGACTGCCAAGTGTTTTTTCACATTCTGTGTGATCAAGTTCTACATCAGTTTATAAGTATGGGGAATATTTTCCTTCTCATGGGCTAAAATTTTACAGTTGTCCAAACTGAACTGCATCTGCCACTTTTTAGATCATCACATTAATTTGCCTTCGTGAAGTTCAATGGTGTCACCAGAATCTTTATTCGACCTATTTTTGTATCGTCAGCGAATTATATATCTTGTTATTCCTTCGTCAAAGTCATTTATGGACAACTGGTCTCCATTCAGATTTCACCCCATTTATACAGACTCTGCTTCCCATTGGTCGGCCATGCCTCGATCCGTGTTAGAACCTTTCCTCCTATACCATGAGCTGCCTTTTTCTTAACTGTCTGTTGTGAGATACTTTTTCAAAAGCTTTATTAAAGTCTAAATAAACAACGTCATATAAAGTATCGTAGTTCACTGCCTCAAATGCTTTATTAACGAAATTCGGTAAATATGTCAGGTATGTTACCATTTTGAAAGTCATTAATCAAAATATGCTCATTAAGTGACATTGTATTATATCGTCTATAATTGAGTCTAACAATCTGCCTACTATGGACGTCAGGCTTATTGGGCGGTAACCTGATGGAACTGGCTTATTGGGCGGTAATCTGATGGAACTGGCTTATTGGGCGGTAATCTGATGGAACTGGCTTATTGGGCGGTAATCTGATGGAACTGGCTTATGCTGTGATTTAAAGATTGAAATTACATTAGCCATCTTCGACATCTCCGGCACAACACCAGTTTGGATTGATGCGTTAAACAAACTTGTTAGTGTCTAAGTTGCCTCTTGCATTTTTTTATTATTAATTGCAGGGATATCACTAATTGAATAATTATTAATTAATTGCAGGTATATCATTTATGTCTTCTTGTGTGAAGACTGAGGAGAAATAACTGTTAAAAGGAAGCACATGTGTTTATTATCAGTAAAGTTTTCAAACCTTGCTCTCAGATGTTCTATTTTTTCCCTGACCTTTGTCTTATATATTTGTAAAAATCCTTTTGGATTTGTCTTTGATTATCTTGCTACTTTAATTTCATAGTCTCATTTAGCCTTTCTAATCCCCTTCTTTACCTCTCTTTTAATTTGAACATATTGGTCAACAAGGTTATCTTTTTCCCTTTTTATGTGCCTATAAATTTTCCCACTTCTCTCCTAATAGATACTTCAGTCTCCTGTTCATCCAGTTGGGCTCCTTCCTATTTGACTTAATTTCTCTCTGGGGAATATATATACTTTTTGCACATTGTATATATTCACGGATCACACTGCGGTGTGACACTTCCTATAATTTGAATGTAGACAACTGGGTTTAGTGCTTAGTTTTGATTGTAATACTACTGCTACTACTACTACTACTACTACTACTACTACTACTAATAATAATAATAATAATAATAATAATAATAATAATAATAATAATAATAATATAAAATCAATATTTGATTCTTTTGTTATTCTCATATTGTCAGTTACATCTGTCACTGACAAGTTTCACTTCTGGATCAGATCAGGATCTTAAAAATGTAGGATGAATTGTCCAATATATGAAAGGATTAAAGGTTTTAATAAAGGCTGAGTATGTAATATAAAGCTTGGCTTTGTTAAGGATATGAGTGTTGCTTTTTGCTGTGTAATGATTGGTTTCATATCATTTATATTTGTTCTTGAGTATTAATTAATGAAGTGGTTGATGTATCACTTATAATTACAAGTTGGTGTCTGTCTCCGAGGTAACAATGGCTAGAATATATTGTGATCAGTTATGTCGAAGTTATTTTGTAGTTATCCCAAACAGATATATATTTTTATTGATTGTTACATATATTTTAACTAGCATTTTTAATATGATGTTTTGGTCTAACTTTATACTAGAGTGAATTAAGCATGGGAGAGAGGAAGCAGATTCCTTCCTTAATTAATGGTCTTCTAAGATTCATGCTGTTAATCTGTGAATAAAAAATGTGAAAAATCTACCTTTACTGAGTTGCTAGTAAGTTTAAATATACTTGACTAGTTAGTCACACATTGAATAACGGGAGAACTTACAAAGTCTATTCACCAGTTGTTCTCAGAAGGAGAGGAATACGAGTGTGAAAAGAAAGGCGGTGTCTGCAATATATATTACTGAGGGATCTTTGGTCGTCCTCCAGCCACAACATCCGCAGTTTAATATTAACAAGAGTTCACTTGTCTAATCAGCCTTCCCATTCAAAACATGTATAATGCTGCCTTATGAATTCCTAAATACTTCAGGTCTCTTTCAAGTTAAGAAATCATAGCTGGGTATTAACTATTGTTTAATTTTTTTAGCAACAGTGAATATCTTGTCTTCATAAATCTGCATAATGATGACCTGCTGGTTAATACACCGATTCAACACCAAATTTTCAAAACACAAATTTCTCTCTAATCATTTTTAAGTATTTAGTAAACACCGACCCAACACTTGCATTTACAGCATGATTAACATCAACATATTGGTATTGAATTAAGCCTTGACCCAAAGTGGACCATAAGCACAAGGAGAGTATTTAGTAGCGAGTGACCCTCAGACCTCTATGTAACTTTCAGCGGAGTTTAGTGCAGGAAATGTCAGGTCAGGTCTTGGGTGGGTTCGCCACTCACCCTCCCTGGAATATTGACTCCGACAACACCCTGGACACGTTGACCAACTCTTTTTTTCAGTCCCAGCCTGCCTCAGCCCAGCTGTGTCCAGCCTCTGTTGTGCGTGTCCAGGCTCTGTTGTGCGTGCCCAGGCTCTGTTATACGTGTCCAGGCTCTGTTATACGTGTCCAGGCTCTGTTGCGTGTATCCAGCCTCTGTTGCGTGTATCCAGCCTCTGCTGTGTGTGTACAACTTTGTGTATAGCCTCTGTTCTTTATCCAGGATCCGATGTGTGTCCATCTTGTTGTATGTTCACTCTGTACCAAACAACTGTCATCTATATCCAGCTTCTGTTGTGAATGTCCAGCCTCTGTTATGCGTGTCCAGTCTATGTTGAGCGTGTCCAGCCTCTGTTGTATGTGTCCAGCCTCTGTTGGGAGTATCCAGCCTCTGTTATGTGTGTCCAGCCTCTGTTATGCGTGTCCATCCTCTGTTGTGCGTGTCCAGCCTCTGTTGTGCGTGTTCAGCTTCTGTTGTGCGTGTCCAGCCTCTGTTGTGCGTGTTCAGCTTCTGTTGTGCATGTCCAGCCTCTGTTGTGCGTGTCCAGCCTCTGTTGTGCGTGTCCAGCCTATGTTGTGCGTGTTCAGTTTCTGTTGTGCGGGTCCAGCCTCTGTTGTGCGTGTCCAGCCTCTGTTGTGCGTGTCCAGCCTCTGTTGTGCGTGTTCAGCTTCTGTTGTGTGTGACCAGCATCTGGTGTATGTATATGCAGCCTCTAGTGTTTATAGGCAGCCTCTAGTGTCTATATGCAGCCTCTAGTGTTTATATGCAGCCTCTAGTGTTTATATGCAGCCTCTAGTGTTTATATGCAGCCTCTAGTGTTTATATGCAGCCTCTAGTGTTATATGCAGCCTCTAGTGTTCATATGCAGCCTCTAGTGTTTATATGCAGCCTCTAGTGTTTATATGCAGCCTCTTCTATGTGTCCAGCCTCATTTGTGTGTCCCTAATCTGTTATGTGTCTCAAGCCTTTTTTGTCTGTTTAGCCTCAGTTATGCATATCTAGTTTCTGTTGTGTGTGTCCGGCCTCTGTTGTGTGTGTCCGGCCTCTGTTGTGTGTGTCTAGCTTCTGTTGTATGTGTACAGCTTCCGTTATGTGTCCGGCCCCTGTTTATTATATTCAGAATCTGTAATGAGTGTTCAACTCTTGTTATGTGTTCAGTCTCAGTAGTGCGTAACCAGCTTCTGTTGTACGTGTCAGCCTCTGGTGTGTCCAGCTAATGTTGTGTGTGTTCAGCGTCTGTGTCCAGCGGTCTCTTATTTGTCCAGCTTCCGTTGTGTGTGTCCAGCCTCCGTTATGTGTCCAGCCTCTTTTATGTATGTCCAGCCTAAGGTGTGTATGTCCAGTCTATGTTCTGTTTGTCCACTATGTTGTGTGCGTTCAGCCTGTAGTGTGTTTGTCCCGCTTCTCTTTTGTGTGTCCAGCCTGTGTTGAGTGTATAGCCTCTGTCGTGTGTCTTCAGCCTCTGTTGTATGTGTCCATCCTCTGCTGTGTATCTCCAACCTCCAGCGTATATTGAGTGTGTCCACCCTCTGTTGTATGTGTCCACGCTCTGTTGTATGTGTCCACGCTCTGTTGTATGTGTCCACGCTCTGTTGTATGTGTCCACGCTCTGTTGTGAGTCCAGGATATTTTGTGTATGTCCAGCGTATGTTGTGTCCCGCCTGTATTATGAAGACGGGTAACAATTCAACGGTTATTGCATCTGGCTATAACCAATTCAGCAATATAGTGAGCAATGTGGCAATAAAAGGGCATGGTAGACACAGAATGGGTAGTTTTCCCTAATGCCCATATATTCCTTCACCACTAAGTACAGTATTTACAATATTAAATTAGCAGTATAAAGATAAAACATAGCAAAGAACCATTCAAAGCAGGTGACGACACACCTGCCAGGCAGGCAGGTGTGTCGTCACCTTGGTTGAGGAGCTGGCTCTCACCTGACTGGTGGGTTGAATTGCACAGTACAGCAGTGGGGCGCCACAACTGCTGTACTCACTGGTCGAATAAGCTCGCTGGAAGGAGTGTGATGAACGTTGAATAAATTGTAGCATACTCAGCACACACCGAGTATGTGTCCAGCCTCCGATGTGTGTCCGACCTCTGATGTGTGTCCAGTCTCTGATGTGCGTCCAACCTCTGATGTGTGTCCAGTCTCTGATGTGTGTCCAGCTCTGATATGTGTCCAACGTTGTGTGTTCAACTCTTATGTGTGTCCAACAGTGATCCGTGTCCATCTCTGATCTGTGTCCAACCTCTGTTGTGTTTCTCTGCCTCTGTTGTGCGTCCAGCCTCCATTATGTGTCAAAACTCCGTTACGTAAGCCCAGCCTCTGTTGTGTGTGCACAGCCTCTTGTGTTTTCAGCCTGTGTTGTGTATGTCCAGCCTCTGTCTAATCTTTATTTTGTGTATTAAGTTTCTGTTATGTGTGTCCAGCCTCCGTTATAAGTGCGTTCAGTGTGTTCAGCTTCCGTTGCTTGTGTAATGCATCTAATGTGTGTGTCCAGCCTCTGTTGTCTGTTCAGTCTTGGTTGTGCGTATACAACCTCCGTTATATGTCCAGCCTCTGTTGTGTGTCCAATCCCTGTTGGGTGTATCTAGCTTTTGTAGTGTGTTCAGCCTCTGACGTGTGTGTGTCCAGCCTCAGTCGGGTGAATTCATCCTAAAATCTGTGTCAACCTGTGCTAACCAACAGTGATCCGTGTCCATCTCTGATCTGTGTCCAACCTCTGTTGTGTTTCTCTGCCTCTGTTGTGCGTCCAGCCTCCATTATGTGTCAAAACTCCGTTACGTAAGCCCAGCCTCTGTTGTGTGTGCACAGCCTCTTGTGTTTTCAGCCTGTGTTGTGTATGTCCAGCCTCTGTCTAATCTTTATTTTGTGTATTAAGTTTCTGTTATGTGTGTCCAGCCTCCGTTATAAGTGCGTTCAGTGTGTTCAGCTTCCGTTGCTTGTGTAATGCATCTAATGTGTGTGTCCAGCCTCTGTTGTCTGTTCAGTCTTGGTTGTGCGTATACAACCTCCGTTATATGTCCAGCCTCTGTTGTGTGTCCAATCCCTGTTGGGTGTATCTAGCTTTTGTAGTGTGTTCAGCCTCTGACGTGTGTGTGTCCAGCCTCAGTCGGGTGAATTCATCCTAAAATCTGTGTCAACCTGTGCTAAGTATGTCCAGCCTGCCGCCTTGTGTGTAGGCAGTCTCCGTTTTAGGTGTCTAGCCTATGTTGTGTGTCCAGCAACTGTTTTGTGCGAAAGCTCCTGTTATGTGTATTCACCCTCTGTTATGTGTGTCCAGATTGTTTCTTGTGCCAGTCTATGTTCTCTGTGCGTAGCCTCTATTGTGAATCCACACTTTGTCCAGCCTCGGTTGTGTGTGTCCTGTAAAGTAAATCTAAAAAGAATATTCCTTAATATACATCAAAAATACTCTACCTAGCACTCTCGAGGTTCGAGGTTCTGACCAGAGCTTTGGTAAGATGGGAGGGAGGAAGAAGGATGGGTAAGGATGGAATGTAGGAAAGGTTTGGGAGGGAGGAGGGGTAGGTGGGGTTATAAAAGGGTAGTGGCCTATCCACATTGGTGTATTTTGAACATGCTTGTGTGCATATTGAGTAATTTATAAAGAGGTTGGTTTTATGAGTGTGGTATGTCTCCTGCCCATCAATTGCACACTGCTATATTGATGTTATATCAGTGCGTCATTGAGTTGGAAGGATGCATACTGCGTACAATTGCCGGCAAGGCAGTGACTGAGGTGGTGTTCTACTGGAGGGTAGTTATAGGTGCAACAAGGTTAGTTGTGCGGTGTAGGTTGTTAGAAGTGGGTCACCCGGAGATGGGGAGCGTTAGTCCGTGTTACTGGACGTAGAATGGTTCCGGTGGTATCCATTCATCTTCTGCGGGGAGGTTGCTTAGGATTTTCGGTCGAGGGAAGTTCTCCTTGTGGATGAAGCGTCGAACTCTTTGTTGGAGGGTCATTCTTTGGGATCTGTGGGGAGGGGTGGTGATGGTATAGTCGGTCGTGTTCACTGGTTGGGGAGGGTTCTCTCTGTCGGGCACATAAAGTTCCTGCATGTCATATAGTTGTCTCTTAGTAAGTTTGTCTAGCCGGACATTGATTGCAGGGATTCTCTGTTGTATGTGTAGGTCCTCTGACCTGATTCTGTCTCTGAGTCTGGTGTCCGTGATGAAGCGGAGAGCTTTGTTTTGGACTCTTTGGAGTTTTAGCATGTTGGTTTTGGTTGTGAGTGACATGGGTACACAGGGGTATTCCAGCAGAGGTCTGATCATCATCTTGTACAGGTGTAGTTTGATGTGGGGAGGAGCTGCTTTGAATCGATAAAGTTGGCCAAGGCGGGCTTCCGTTAGGTTTGCTTTTTTGGTTATTTGGATTGTAGAGTTGAGTAATCTGCCGATCTCGTATCCTAGGATCTTGTTTGGATTCCTAATAGCAATTCAGGTGCCTCTGATGGAAATGCCCCCTTTGTCTTCTATGGTTGATGGTAAGCATCCGATGGTGCTGATGAGGACTTTGTCTGGGATGGTTGTGATTCTCCATTTCTTCTCCCACCTGGCTGTTCTATTTAGTTCTACATTCATTCTCTCAGTTGCTCTCCTATGCTTGTTTGCGCCAGCTGTAGGGGTGGAGGAGACAACATGGATGACATCGTCTGCAAATTGGGTGATGATGGTGTCGGTGTGTTCAGGTTGGGAGAGGTCGTTGACGTATATATTGAAGAGGATGGGGCTGAGGCAAGAGCCTTGGGGTACTCCTGCTGTTGGTGTGAAGGGGGTTGATTCCACTCCGTGGAAGGTGGGGATGATTCTTCTTCCTGTTAAGAAGTTGTAGATGAGCCTGAGAAAGGTCCAGTTGTGATCAGGGAGGTCTACAAGTTTGTAAATGAGACCGTCGTGCCAAAGGCTGTCAAAGGCCTTGTGCACGTCCCAGGTGGCGATAAGGGCCAGGTTCCCTTGCTTCTTTAGGCTGGCCACGGCATCAAAGATGATGTTTATGGCATGCTGAGTACTCCGGGGGGACCTGAAGCCGAACTGCCTTTCAGAGAATAGGTGGTTGAACTCCATTTAGTAGTTGAGTCTGTTGGAGATTATTCTTTCGAAGACTTTGCCCGTGACTTCGAGTAGGGAGATGGGTCTGTAGTTCTCAAGGTTGCGGTTGTCCTTGTTTGGTTTGGTGATGAAAATCATCTTAGCTGTCTTGAAAGCCTCTGGGAAATGACCCGATGCCAAGATGGGATTGTAGATCTTCACCAGAGACATCTTGCAGTTTCGGGGGAGGTACTTTAGTTGTTTAGCTCTTATGCCTGATGGGCCAGGAGCTGTGTTTCTCAGTCGCCCTATGACATGGGACATTTCTCTGAGCGTGATTGGTCTGGTGAGGGGGTGTTCGTCTTCGAGGGTAGTTGTGTCAATTGATGGTATAGGATGAAAGTCTTCTAGGTTCTCGTCAAGCCATTGGTTGACCCACTGGTAGTGGATGCTGTTAAATCTGCTGTCGTTGTGTGAGAGAATGTTCTCCCATACTTCGCCCATCAGCTTGGCTTGGTCCAGTGGGTCCTCAAGTAGGGTAGTCACTACCTCGCCGTCTTCGTCGGTGAAGGAGTGTGTGAGGTGTTGAGTGGGAGTGTGGTTGGCCCCTAGTAGTCTGCGAATCTTGTTCCAGAATTGGTCTGGGTGGCGTTTGCGCTGGTTAGCTTGGTGCACCAGATAAACCCAAAGATCTCTTTTATGTTGGGTTATTAGGACGATTAGCTCTCTTCTCAATCTTTGTAGGACTTCCCGGGAGGGTTGCCCTGTGAGGAAATGCCTGCTGCATTTTGATTGGCATATGTTCACTCTGTCTTTGATTTCCCTAGTTGGTTTGTATTGTTGGTAGATCTTGGACGATGTTAGTGTGCAGCAAGCTTGTGTGGCCTCATTGATTCTGGCATGGAGGGAGTTGATTGCCCCATCTATTGCGTTGCTGGGCTAGTCTTCGAGAGAAATGGTTTGATCATTACCTAAGAAGGCTCTAAAGGGGTCAAAACCTAGCGTCTTCAAGTTGGATTTGGGGAGGGTGGATGTTCGGAATGGAGTGGGCTGTAGCTTGAACCTGTACTGTGCCAAAATTTGGACCATTTCATGCATATTTAAAGGTTGCACAAAACTTCATCTTGGTTTCTCTCTATCGCTGAGGGCATCCTCAGCACCGAGTACACAAAGTGCATCGGAATGGTGGTTAGTAGGGTATCCCGTCAAGTTTTACTCAACTGTCCGGCTTCCAACGCGAGGTGTACTTCGCATGTCACAGTTCTTTCATCTGAAGCAAAACCTACTCTCACTTTTCGTCGACTTGATCTATGACTGGTTCTGGAACCAGGCTCCACGTGGCGTGCAAGCCCCTCGCGATGACTTGGACTTCCTACAAACCCTGCGGGCGTATCCAGACGAAGAGATCACGAATGCTGCTGCCATCACCTTTGCACGCCATCTCTGTTATCTGGCGGAGCACCTAGTTGGATTGGCGTTCTCCGACGAGCAGTGGACATTGCAACAAAGCGAAAGATGGTGACCAACCTCGAGCGGGAAAAGAAACCAGGGTGCCCGCATCACTTGCAAGGTATCCCAGAGATCGGAGTCGAACTGGAGGAGTTCGTGACTAAGAGGACGCTGAAGATGTTTAGTGTCATTGCTGAGCAGAGGAAGGGGAAGGAAAAGTCTTCCTTCTTGAATAAAGACTCCGAAACGTGGGAGACGAACATGGCATTCCTGGTAATGAAGAAGTCTGCGGGCTCATTGAAGGTCTTGAACGACGCAAGGAAAAGTTGTTTCCCTCGTTCAGACCTTCAACGCGTCGCTAACCAAGGATGAGGAGCAGAAACAGTACTATCTTCGCCTTGTGGCGGATCACTGTCGCCACTTCCCTGCTCCGACCAAGGAAAGACTAATCAAAGAGGGTGATTACTGAATTTTACAGGGACAGATTGAAGTCCCACCTTATTTCGTTGTTCAAGTAGGCACGAGGAAGCATTTTTACGAACGAGCAAACGCAGCGAGTGGAGTGACCTCTTACTGGCAGCTGGTGTAACAAATGAGCAACCCGACAAGACCCGACCCGACCCGACACGAAAAGATGCTTTTGAGAGGCTAATAATTTTTCCCTATATAAGATAGAGACCTAATTCCTTTTGAATCTGATAGTCTCATGAAATAAATTATGTTATTAACCGTTTGTTTTGCTGAAATTCCATGGGAACCCTCAGAAAACCACGGTATTTGAGGGGATGTTTGGCTAAATTTCGATGTTTGTTCAACTTGAGAAGCTAATTGCGTGAGATTTTCTGTTGTGACACTATGTTTTCTTTACTGAATTCGAAAGAGAAAAGATGGGAGAATACGATTAAGAATTTACATTAACGTTTTTTCAACTTATAGTGGGAGAAATCAGCTGGGGAAAAATCTCATTTTCAGTGATATTTCAGTTGAATACATAGTCCAGTGGTTGGTGAAGGTCGATCAAAACCGACGATTTCTCATCCAAGAATTCATGACAAACGCGTTGCTTTATTTAAATCGAGTGGAACCTCTTCTTCAATGCACATATAATCGCTCGCTCGTTTCGCGCTCAACAAAGTGCTAAAAAACGGTTTTTGATTCAGTCATTCTGCTTTCAGAGAAAATTGGAGCTATGCTATGCAGAAGAGGAACACAAATTAAAATTTCTTCAGTTTCTCTTCTGTCGGCGAGAGACGCCTTTTTGTGCGACCCCTAAAATTGAATGAAATTTCCTGAAAATTAGTCTGAATGCTACTTAGGAACAGTGTAACAAAATAAAACTTGTGGAGCGAGCAATTTCACAACTCTGTTTTTTGAACCAGTCTAATGTACAGGTATGTACACTATGTACAGATATAATAGTAAGTGTGACAGATGGCAAAGCAGAAGCCAGAGTGTACCATATTCATCCAGCAGGTGGGCAAGTCTGCCAATGCTTACCGCAAGTGAACCACATTGCTTCAGCTTTGGCGGGCTTGCCTGTGATTGGTCAATGAACCAAGTTATTGATTTAATGACGGGTGCCTTATCAATCGTTAAACCTTTAGCACTCGGTTCACTGGTTGGGAGGAAGCCTATATGGGAATGTGACATATGCCGAATAAATTGTAATATACTCTTTGTATGCCATAGCCAATCACAGACAAGCCGCCAAAGCTGGAGAAACGTGGTTCACTTGTTCTAAGTGAAAGGACAGACTTGTCTAGACTTCTGGTCGAGCACGGTGCATTCTCTGGCTTTTGCCTTTGCCCTCTTGTTTCACCGTGTTGTACACTTATCATTCCACCACTGTACATATTGCACATAGTGTACATACTTGTAAAAATAAGCTTGTTAATATTTGGCGAAGGAAAATACATGTCATATACTATTGTTGAGTTTTGTTTGCTCCACTTTAACTCCAGTATCACCAGGTACTCAGGCCATATTATACCTGTGTTTGCAATACGCTATAACAGTGATCGTGATCTTAGGCTTCCTAGTCTGAGCTCACTATATATTTACATTAGTTAAAACATTGAAGCTCAAGCATACTTCACATCCACCACTATAATTACTGTATACCCCGTATCTGCAGGGAATACTTTCCAATGAACTACCGTGGATACCGAAACCATGGATAGTAGCAAACCTTATATGTAATCCTATACATACCTATAAATCATGCACAGTAAGTGAAGAATTATCACTTTTTCACTGATAGGAAGGACTTCACAGCTTCTCTTAGGCTTTGAAGAACTGCCATCTTCTCTACTCTTGCACTTTGGGACCATTATTATGCAAAACTAAGAGGTATTTTGGACCACAGTTAACCGTGGATAACTGAAACCGCGGATAATAAATCAGTGGATACGGGGGTTCTGCTGTATTGCTATTCCTACTGGAGTTAAAATATTCAGATGACTAAGGACCCTTCAAGGCTCCTAATTCTCATATACTTCTTCCTTCTTTGAACCTCAAGATTTATTTTCTTGCTTATGGTAGGACTAACAGGAGTTATTCTAGCTAAATATTCCATTTATATTATTCTCCACAATACATATTACGTAGTAATATGTAGGTAGTAGGTTGGTAGACAGCAACCACCCAGGGAAGTACTACCGTCCTGCCAGATGACTGTGAAACAAAAACCTGTAACTGTTTTGCATGATGGTAGGATTGCTGGTTTTCTTTTTCTGTCTCATAAACACGCTAGATAACAGGGATATCTTGCTACTCCTACTTACACTTTGGTCACACTTCACAGACACGCACATGCATATATATATATACATACATCTAGGTTTTTCTCCTTATTCTAAATAGCTCTTGTTCTTTTTTATTTCTTCTATTGTCCATGGGGAAGTGGAAAAGAATCTTTCCTCCGTAAGCCATGCGTGTCGTATGAGGCGACTAAAATGCCGGGAGCAATGGGCTAGTAACCCCTTCTCCTGTATACATTTACTAAAAAAGAGAAGAAGAAAAACTTTATAAAACTGGGTTGTTTAAATGTGCGTGGATGTAGTGCGGATGACAAGAAACAGATGATTGCTGATGTTATGAATGAAAAGAAGTTGGATGTCCTGGCTCTAAGCGAAACAAAGCTGAAGGGGGTAGGAGAGTTTCAGTGGGGGGAAATAAATGGGATTAAATCTGGAGTATCTGAGAGAGTTAGAGCAAAGGAAGGGGTAGCAGTAATGTTAAATGATCAGTTATGGAAGGAGAAAAGAGAATATGAATGTGTAAATTCGAGAATTATGTGGATTAAAGTAAAGGTTGGATGCGAGAAGTGGGTCATAATAAGCGTGTATGCACCTGGAGAAGAGAGGAATGCAGAGGAGAGAGAGAGATTTTGGGAGATGTTAAGTGAATGTATAGGAGCCTTTGAACCAAGTGAGAGAGTAATTGTGGTAGGGGACCTGAATGCTAAAGTAGGAGAAACTTTTAGAGAGGGTGTGGTAGGTAAGTTTGGGGTGCCAGGTGTAAATGATAATGGGAGCCCTTTGATTGAACTTTGTATAGAAAGGGGTTTAGTTATAGGTAATACATATTTTAAGAAAAAGAGGATAAATAAGTATACACGATATGATGTAGGGCGAAATGACAGTAGTTTGTTGGATTATGTATTGGTAGATAAAAGACTGTTGAGTAGACTTCAGGATGTACATGTTTATCGAGGGGCCACAGATATATCAGATCACTTTCTAGTTGTAGCTACACTGAGAGTAAAAGGTAGATGAGATACAAGGAGAATAGAAGCATCAGGGAAGAGAGAGGTGAAGGTTTATAAACTAAAAGAGGAGGCAGTTAGGGTAAGATATAAACAGCTATTGGAGGATAGATGGGCTAATGAGAGCATAGGTAATGGGGTCGAAGAGGAATGGGGTAGGTTTAAAAATGTAGTGTTAGAGTGTTCAGCAGAAGTTTGTGGTTACAGGAAAGTGGGTGCAGGAGGGAAGAGGAGCGATTGGTGGAATGATGATGTAAAGAGAGTAGTAAGGGAGAAAAAGTTAGCATATGAGAAGTTTTTACAAAGTAGAAGTGATGCAAGGAGGGAAGAGTATATGGAGAAAAAGAGAGAGGTTAAGAGAGTGGTGAAGCAATGTAAAAAGAGAGCAAATGAGAGAGTGGGTGAGCTGTTATCAACAAATTTTGTTGAAAATAAGAAAAAGTTTTGGAGTGAGATTAACAAGTTAAGGAAGCCTAGAGAACAAATGGATTTGTCAGTTAAAAATAGGAGAGGAGAGTTATTAAATGGAGAGTTAGAGGTATTGGGAAGATGGAGGGAATATTTTGAGGAATTGTTAAATGTTGATGAAGATAGGGAAGCTGTGATTTCGTGTATAGGGCAAGGAGGAATAACATCTTGTAGGAGTGAGGAAGAGCCAGTTGTGAGTGTGGGGGAAGTTCGTGAGGCAGTAGGTAAAATGAAAGGGGGTAAGGCAGCCGGGATTGATGGGATAAAGATAGAAATGTTAAAAGCAGGTGGGGATATAGTTTTGGAGTGGTTGGTGCAATTATTTAATAAATGTATGGAAGAGGGTAGGGTACCTAGGGATTGGCAGAGAGCATGCATAGTTCCTTTGTATAAAGGCAAAGGGGATAAAAGAGAGTGCAAAAATTATAGGGGGATAAGTCTGTTGAGTGTACCTGGTAAAGTGTATGGTAGAGTTATAATTGAAAGAATTAAGAGTAAGACGGAGAATAGGATAGCAGATGAACAAGGAGGCTTTAGGAAAGGTAGGGGTGTGTGTGGACCAGGTGTTTACAGTGAAACATATAAGTGAACAGTATTTAGATAAGGCTAAAGAGGTCTTTGTGGCATTTATGGATTTGGAAAAGGCGTATGACAGGGTGGATAGGGGGGCAATGTGGCAGATGTTGCAAGTGTATGGTGTAGGAGGTAGGTTACTGAAAGCAGTGAAGAGTTTTTACGAGGATAGTGAGGCTCAAGTTAGAGTATGTAGAAAAGAGGGAAATTTTTTCCGAGTAAAAGTAGGCCTTAGACAAGGATGTGTGATGTCACCGTGGTTGTTTAATATATTTATAGATGGGGTTGTAAGAGAAGTAAATGCGAGGGTCTTGGCAAGAGGCGTGGAGTTAAAAGATAAAGAATCACACACAGGGTGGGAGTTGTCACAGCTGCTCTTTGCTGATGACACTGTGCTCTTGGGAGATTCTGAAGAGAAGCTGCAGAGATTGGTGGATGAATTTGGTAGGGTGTGCAAAAGAAGAAAATTAAAGGTGAATACAGGAAAGAGTAAGGTTATGAGGATAACAAAAAGATTAGGTGATGAAAGATTGAATATCAGATTGGAGGGAGAGAGTATGGAGGAGGTGAACGTATTCAGATATTTGGGAGTGGACGTGTCAGCGGATGGGTCTATGAAAGATGAGGTGAATCATAGAATTGATGAGGGAAAAAGAGTGAGTGGTGCACTTAGGAGTCTGTGGAGACAGAGAACTTGTCCTTGGAGGCAAAGAGGGGAATGTATGAGAGTATAGTTTTACCAACGCTCTTATATGGGTGTGAAGCATGGGTGATGAATGTTGCAGCGAGGAGAAGGCTGGAGGCAGTGGAGATGTCATGTCTGAGGGCAATGTGTGGTGTGAATATAATGCAGAGAATTCGTAGTTTGGAAGTTAGGAGGAGGTGCGGGATTACCAAAACTGTTGTCCAGAGGGCTGAGGAAGGGTTGTTGAGGTGGTTCGGACATGTAGAGAGAATGGAGCGAAACAGAATAACTTCAAGAGTGTATCAGTCTGTAGTGGAAGGAAGGCGGGGTAGGGGTCGGCCTAGGAAGGGTTGGAGGGAGGGGGTAAAGGAGGTTTTGTGTGCGAGGGGCTTGGACTTCCAGGAGGCATGCGTGAGCGTGTTTGATAGGAGTGAATGGAGACAAATGGTTTTTAATACTTGACGTGCTGTTGGAGTGTGAGCAAAGTAACATTTATGAAGGGATTCAGGGAAACCGGCAGGCCGGACTTGAGTCCTGGAGATGGGAAGTACAGTGCCTGCACTCTGAAGGAGGGGTGTTAATGTTGCAGTTTAAAAACTGTAGTGTAAAGCACCCTTCTGGCAAGACAGTGATGGAGTGAATGATGGTGAAAGTTTTTCTTTTTCGGGCCACCCTGCCTTGGTGGGAATCGCCCAGTGTGATAATAATAATAATAACTCTTTTTCACTATATCTTTTCCATAACATTTTTCGGAGTTTTTTTTTTCAAGTATTGTTCACTGATTCTCACTTTTCACAAATCACAAATGACTAAAACCTCATTTCTTTACTATGATCTTAAGAGTTAATATAATATTTTCCCGTCGTCACTTCTTAGAATTAAACGAAATATCACGAGGTTGTTCAGACTATCCAGATGCCTACACAACTTGAAATATCTTATCATCTGTCTAGTAGCTGTCTTATGAGAGATATCTTATCATCTCTCTATTAACTCCCTTATGATTATAATTATTGTCTGAGAAGCTTTTCTATTAAAACGTTAAATTTCCCCAGCTTCGTTACTACTTTAACCGAACGATAGCATGTCTACCCTCCCTCCGATCATAGGTATACAGAAATTCTCTTAATGTCTAATTATCTAAAAAGACAGATAGAGGTATAGGACTTAAGTTCCTACCAGGAAGAATTTCTTCTTTTAGAAACTGGCAACATAAGGATATTTAGAATTTTAAAAGATATCCTCCCCACTGATACTTAACTTTCATCATTAACGCCATATTATATTTATCCTGATCTTATTACTACGTTAGTTGGTTATATTTTAGTAAACTCAGCTTTCATCTTATTTATTAACAGATTTTTACTAGAAAACCAAGCAGCTGAAATCATTCGAACAATTCTACCGTTTATTATCTCGATCTTTATCGCAATTCCATAACATCTGTCACTTCCCCTGTACATGAAACAAATATCTCTGGAAGTACAATCAAAAACATCGGATATCAATGATATTGGTCGTACCAATACTCAGATTTTTTGTAAAGACTGAGTTTGACTTCTACATAACTGTTTCTGATGGGGATTCTTCCTCAAAGTTTCGTTTACTAGATGGAGACAATGGAAACACCGATGTAGCTCACTTCAGAACAGGACCATCTTTAGGAGATGATGACTTGTGCACCGCTTGGGTGTCTTTTCTGTGGAAACGTTTATTCAGCCAGCGACTTCCTTAGTCCAGTACAAAGAAGAACTGTGGAAGATCAGAAGGAGTTTGAGGCAGTCATACTCCTGGAGTCTATGTGATCAGTCTATCAATCATCGTGAAAGTACAGAATATGTATATACTGCAGACATGTGAGGTGAAGCAGTCGGAGGCGGCGTCACCATGGAAAAATCCACAAGTAGAAATAAGTCATACATAAGTGTCTCAGTCATCCACTTGTCGGTTCTCTAGATCATTTATTTTCAAAAGCATCTTTAGGATGCTTTTAAAGATAATGGAGTAAAAGCAGATGCCATTCCAGAGCAGTTAAATTAACGGTCTCTTTTACGGACAATGCACCAAAATCTGTGGTGTAAACCACAGATTTATAAACATCTTAATTGAGAAATTTTCATTTAACTACTTTTTAAAATAACTTTGTTCTAATTCTATATTATTTCCCGAAAAAAACACGGTGGTTTAAGATGACTGTACAAGTGTAGGTATTTTAAACCTGTGTCCAGACTCTTTTCTTTGTCCAGACACTGTTGTGTTTCCAGCGTATGTTGTGTTTCCGGCGTCTGTTGTGTGTATCCAGCCTCTGTTGTGTGTGTCCAGCCTCTGTTGCGTGTATCTAGACACTGTTGTGTTTAAGGCGTCTGTTGTGTGTGTCCAGCCTCTGTTGTGTGTGTCCAGCCTCTGTTGCGTGTATCTAGACACTGTTGTGTTTAAGGCGTCTGTTGTGTGTGTCCAGCCTCTGTTGTGTGTGTCCAGCCTCTGTTGCGTGTATCTAGACACTGTTGTGTTTAAGGCGTCTGTTGTGTGTGTGTCCAGCCTCTGTTGTATGTGTTCAGCCTCTGTTTTGTGTGTTCAGTCTCTGTTGTGTGTGTCCAGCCTCTGTTGTATGTGTCCAGCCTCTGTTGTGTGTGTTCAGCCTCTGTTGTGTGTGTCCAGCCTCTGCTGTGGTTATCCAGCGTCTATTGTGTGTGCCCATCCACTGTTGTGTGTGCCCATCCTCCGGTGTGTGTCCCCATCCTCTGTTGTGTGTGTTCAGCCTCTGTTGTATGTGTCCAGCCTCTGTTGTGTGTGTGTCAAGCGTCCGTTGTGTGCGTCCAGCATCAATTATGTGTGTCCAGCCTCTGCTGGGTATCCCACTACTGTTGTGAGTAACCAGCGTCTATTGCGTGTGTCCAGCCTCTATTGTGTGTGTCCACCGTCTGTTGCGTGTCTCCAGCCTCTGTTGTGTGTGTGTCCAGCCTTAGTTGTGTGTGTCCAGTCTCGGTTATGTGTGACCAGCCTCTGTTGTGTGTCCAGCTTCTGTTGTGTGTGTCCAGGCTCTGTTGTGTGTGTCAAGCCTCTGTTGTGTGTGTCCAGCTTTTGTTGTGTGTGTCCAGCCTCTGTTGTGTGTGTACAGCCTCTGTTGTGTGTATGTGTCCAGCTCCTGCTGTGTGTCCAGCCTCTGTTGTGTGTGTGTCCAGCCTCTGTTGTGTGTGTCCAACCTCTGTTGTGTGTGTCCAGCCTCTGCTGTGTGTATGTGTCAAGCGTCCGTTGTGTGTGTCCAGCATCAATTATGTGTGTCCAGCCTCTTCTGAGTATCCCACTACTGTTGTGAGTATCCAGCGTCTATTGCGTGTGCCCAGCCTCTATTGTGTGTCTCCGCCGTCTGTTGCGTGTCTCCAGCCTCTGTTTTGTGTTTATCCAGCCTCAGTTGTGTGTGTCCAGTCTCTGTTGTGTGTGACCAGCCTCTGTTGTGTAACCAGCTTCTGTTGTGTGTGTCCAGTCTCTGTTGTGCGTGTCCAGCCTCTGTTGTGTGTCCAACTTCTGTTGTGTGTGTGTCCAGCCTCTGTTGTGTGTGTCCAGCCTCTGTTGAGTGTGTCCAGCTTTTGTTGTGTGTGTTCAGCTTTTGTTGTGTGTGTCCAGCCTCTGTTGTGTGTGTGTGTTCAGCCTCTGTTGTGGTTATCCAACCTCTGTTGTGTGTGCCTATCCTCTGTTGTGCGTGCCCGTCGTCTGTTGTGTGTGCCCGTCGTCTGTTGTGTGTGCCCATCCTCTGTTGTGTGTGCCCATCCTCTGTTGTGTGTTCAGTCTCTGTTGTATGTGTCCAGTTTCTGTTGTGTGTGTTCACCCTCTGTTGTGTGTGTGTCCAGCCTCTGTTGTGTGTGTCAAGCGTCCGTTTTGTGTGTCCAGCCTCAGTTATGTGTGTCCAGCCTCTGCTGAGTGTCCCGCTACTGTTGTGAGTATCCATCGTCTATTGCGTGTGTCCAGCCTCTGTTTTGTGTGTGTCCAGCCTCAGTTGTGTGTCCAGTTTCTGTCTGTTGTGTGTGTGCCCAGCCTCTGTTGTGTGTCCAGCTTCTGTTGTGTGTGTCCAGCCTCTGTTGTGTGTCCAGCTTCTGTTGTGTGTGTCCAGGCTCTGTTGTGTGTCCAGCTTCTGTTGTGTGTGTCCAGCCTCTGTTGTGTGTCTAGCTTCTGTTGTGTGTGTGTCCAGCCTCTGTTGTGTGTGTCCAGCCTCTGGTGTGTGTGTACAGCCTCTGTTGTGTGTGTCCAGCATCTGTTGTGTGCATGTGTGTACTTACCTATTCGTGGTTTTAGGGGTCGATTCAAAGTTCCTTGCCCCGCCTTTTTGCCAGTCGCTTCTTGGTCCGCTCTCTCCTTGCTCCAAGAGACTTATCGTATGTCATTTTAAAACTACGTACGGATCCAGCCTCCACTACTTCATTCTCCAGAGTGTTCCACTGCCTGTGTGTGTGTGTGTGTGTGTGTGTGTGTGTGTGTGTGTGTGTGTGTGTGTGTGTGTGTGTGTGTGTGTGTGTGTGTGTGTGTGGTGTGTGTGTGTGTGTGTGGGTGTGTGTGTGGTGTGTGTGTTGTGTGTGTGTGTGTGTGCATTGTTTTATATAATGATTTATTAATGTATGTATGTATTTATAATTAACATAGACACACATGTTTATGCACATATATGTTTCTTGTGTTCACCACTTCCTCCGTCACCACCTCCTTCACCACCGTCACCACCACCACCGTCACCACCGTCACCACCACCACCGTCACCACTTCCGTCACCACTACCACCGTCACCACCACCACCGTCACCACCACCACCGTCACCACCACCATCGTCACCACCACCACCGTCACCATCACCACCGTCACCACCACCACCGTCACCACCACCACCGTCACCACAACCACTGTGGCATGCAAAGAGTACGTAACCTTTATTCGGCGCATGGACACACCCTCATTTACAGGCTATCTCCCCCAACCAGCGAACCAGGTTGCTAAGAGTTGATGATGGGGCCCCATCGTTCAACTAGTGACCAGGTTCTAGCCAATAAGAAGGTGGGATTGACAATCGCAGAGGTTATGTGGATACCTCTCTCCTGTCTGCCCTTGTCATTCCCACTCTAGAGCTGGTTGAAGCACGGTCTGCTATCTTGTGGCTTCTATTTCTGCCTTGCTTACCGTGGAGTGCACTATATTTATCACTGTACATAGTGTACATATTGCTGTTATAATTGGTGAAGGATAATATAAGTCTAAACTTTTTCTGCTGTGTTTATTTGCTCCCATTACACCTGGGATAACAGGCCCTTTGAAATCCTAGGTTGTAATAACCACCGTCCACCACCACCACCGTCACCACCACCACCACCACCCACCTCCTCCTTCCCGTCACCACCACCACTACCGTCACCACCACCACTTCCGTCACCACCACCTCCTCCGTCACCACCACCACTACCGTCACACACCACCATCGTCACCACCTCCTTCACCACCACACAACCACTTTCCGTCACCACCACCTCCTCCGTCACCACCACCACATACCGTCACCACCACCACCGTCACCACCTCCTTCACCACCACCTACCACCACACCACCCCAACCACCACTTCCGTCACCACCACCTCCTCCGTCACCACCACCACTACCGTCACCACCACCACCGTCACCACCTGCTTCACACCACCACCCACCACCACCACTTCCGTCACCACCACCTCCTCCGTCACCACCACCACTACCGTCACCACCACCACCGTCACCACCTCATTCACCACCACCACCACTTCCGTCACCACCACCTCCTCCGTCACCACGACCACTACCGTCACCACCACCACCGTCACCACTTCCTTCTCCACCACCACCACCACCATTTCCGTCACCACCACCTCCTTCGTCACCACCATCTCCCTCCGCCACCACCACCACTAACCGTCACCACCACAACCGTCACCACCTTCCATTCACTACCACCACCACCACCACTTCCGTCCACCACCACCTCCTCCGTCACCACCACCAATACCGTCACCGCCATCACCCACCATTCTCCTTACACCACCACCACCACCACTTCCGTCACCACCACCTCCTCCGTCCCCACCACCACTACCGTCACCACCACCACCACCTCTTTCACCACCACGACCCACTTCCGTCACCACCACCTCCTCCGTCACCACCACCACTACCGTCACCACCACCACCGTCCACCACCTCCTTCACCACCACCACCACTTCCGTCACCACCGCCTCCTCCCCGTCAAATGAACACCACCACTACCGTCACCACCACCACCACCACCTCCTTCGACCACCACCATCACCCACCATTTCCGTCACCACCACCACCACCTCCGTCACCACTACCACCTCCGTCACCACCACCTCCCCGTCACCACCACTACCGTCACACCACCAACCACCGTCACCACCTCTGTCACCACCACCTCCTCCGTCACCACCACCTCCCTCACCACCACCACCACCTCCGTCACCCACCACCACTACCGTCAACCCCCACCACCACCACTCCGTCACCACCACCACCACCTCCTCTCCCACCACCACCACCTCCGTCACCACCACCACACACCCTCCGTCACCACCACCACCTCCGTCACACCCACACCACCACCTCCGTCACCACCACCACTACCGTCCACCACCACCACCACTTCCCGTCACCATCACCACCACTACCGTCACAACCACCATTCCGTCACAACACACCGCCTCCGTCACCACTACCACCACCCACCACCTCCGTCACCACCACCACCACCTCCGTCACCACTACCACCACCACCACTTCCGTCCCACTACCACCACCACACCTCCGTCACCACTACCACCTCCGTCCCCCACCACCACCTCCGTCACACTCACCACCACACTCCGTCACCACCACCACCACCACCACCTCCGTCACCACCACCACTCACACCACCTCCTCCGTCACCACTACCACCACCACCATCTCCGTCACCACCCACCACCTCCGTCACCACTACCACCACCCACCCGACCTCCGTCACCACACCACTCACCACCACCACCTCCGTCACCACCACACCACCTCCGTCACCACTACCATCACCACCACCTCCGTCACCACACCACCACCACCACCTCCGTCACCACTACAGCCCCACCACCTGCGTCACCAGTACCCACCACCACCACCTCCGTCACCACCACCACTACCGTCAACCACCACGACCACTTCCGTCACCACCACGACCACTACCACACCACCTCCGTCACAACCACCACCTCCCTCACCACTACCACACACCACCACCTCCGTCCCACTACCACCACCCCACCTCCGTCCCCACTACCACCACCACCTCCGTCACACCACCACCACCTCCGTCACCACTACCACCACCACCACCTCCGTCACCACTACCACCACCACCACCTCCGTCACCACACACCACCACCTCCGTCACCACTACAACACCACCACCTCCGTCACCACCACCACCACCACCTCCGTCACCACTAGCAGCCCCACACCTGCGTCACCAGTACCACCACCACCACTACCGTCACCACCACGACCCACTCCGTCACCACCACGACCACTACCATCACCAGTCACCACCTCCGTCACAACCACCACCTCCGTCACCACACACCACCACCACCACCTCCGTCCCCACTACCACCACCACCTCCGTCCCCACTACCACCACCACCTCCGTCACCACCACCACCACCTCCGTCACCACTACCATCACCACCACCTCCGTCACCACCACCACCACCACCTCCGTCACCACTAGCACCCCCCACCACCTGCGTCACCACTACCACCACCACCACACTCCGTCACCACCCACCACCACTACCGTCACCACCACGACCACTTCCGTCACCACCACGACCACTACCACACCATCACCACCTCCGTCACAACCACCACCTCCGTCACCACTACCACCACCACCACCTCCGTCCCCCACTACCACCACCACCTCCGTCCCACTACCACCACCACCTCCGTCACCACCACCACCACCTCCGTCACCAGTCTACCACCACCACCACCTCCGTCACCACTACACCACCACCACCTCCGTCACCACCACCACCACCTCCGTCACCACCACCACCACCACCTCCGTCACCCACCACCACCACCATCTCCGTCACCACCACCACCACCTCCGTCACCACCACCACACCACCTCCGTCACCACCACCACCACCATCTCCGTCAAAACCTCCGTCACCACTACCACCACCACCACCTCCGTCACCATAACCACCACCACCTCCGTCACCACCACCACCACCACCATCCGTCACTACTAACCCCTCTCGTACCACCACCACCGACCAACCACCACCACCTCCGTCACCAACCGACCACCAACCTTCCGTCACCACCAACCACCACCTTCGTCACCACCACCAACCACACTTCCACCACCACCACCACCACCACCTCCGTCACCACCAACACCACCACCACCACCACCTCCGTCACCACCACCACCACCTCCGTCAGCCACCACCACCACCCTTCCGTCACCCACCACCACCACCTCCGTCACCACCACCACCTCCGTCACCACCGACCACCACCAACCTCCGTCACCACCACCACCTCCGTCACCACCACCACCTTCCGTCACCACCACCACCACACCACCTCCGTCAACACCCCACCACTCCGCACCACCACCACCACCTCCGTCACACCACCACCACACCTTCCGTCACCACCACCACACCTCCGTCACGACCACCACCTCCGTCACCACCCCCACCACTCCGTCCACCACACACCACCTCCGTCAACCACCAACCACCGCCTCACCCCACCACCTCCGTCAACCACCACCACCTCCGTCACCACCACCACCACCTCCGTCACCTCCGTCACCACCTCCGTCACCACCTCCACCACCTCCGTCACCTCCACCACCTCCGTCACCACCACCACCACACTCACCACCATAACATTCACGGATGGCTGTCTTATAACGCCCTGCAGTATTTAAGGGTTTACTCAGCTCAGGAAATATAAAAATAACTGTTTTTTAATACTTTTAATATTTCTACTAATATTTGCATTTTCTTTTAATTCTTTACAACTCTGAAGGATTAAATTGATTTTGTACATTTTAAGACAGTCCAGTTTGATCAAACTTCCAAGGATTCCACGTTTCCAAAAAAATATTAGATTGACAAATTTGCCCCCAACACAAGCCGACCAGTATGGGTACTATCCTGCCTATGAGTTGTATCAGTCATTAAATACTAAAACCATTCAGAAGAGGTACACACATATTTTGATCGTAATTATTTAACAGGAATCAAAATTTCATACAATTTAACTCATAATTTGGTCATAACTGGTCATAAATGTCTTATAAATCGCCGATTTATGAGACGTCTTAAAACTACGCCACTGAGGCTTTTCTAAGTTATTTGAAATTGTTTAAAAAAGTTTACTTACACGTCACCTGTACATGGCAGTTGTTCCTAGAATCTGGTAATTGTTACCGTACACAAGTGTTCGAAATTTGAATCCGATATGATGAGAGTTTCTCGAGTTCTGAGCGAAAGAAAATAAAAAAGTTGGAGAAAGAAAACCAAACCAGGCAGCCTCTTAAAGGTATCCCTTCAGGTATACCTAATAAACAAATAAAGAGGAAAATAAGGAAATACCTTGGCGTCATCAGGCGAATCACCTCGTTAGTGAGGGACAGTGTGCACAGGAGTCGCTCACACTCCTACAAGACCACAAGAAATTGACAGGGAAGAGCCACTATCATTCATCCACGGTAGCCCGTGGCCTGGTGGCGAAAGCTCTCGCCTCACACGCTGATAGTCCTGGAGAGTATACCTGGAGAGGGTTTCAGGGGTCAACGCCCCCGCGGCCTGGTCTGTGACCAGGCCTCGGGGTGTATCATGGCCTGATCAACCAGGCTGACGTACGAACCACAGCCTGGCTGGTCAAGTACTGACTAAGTGTCTGTCCAGCACCTTCTTGAAAACAGCTAGGGGTCTATTGGTGATCTCCCATATGTATATGTATATTTTGAACAGTCTTGGGCCCCAGACACTTACTGTGTTTTCTCTTAGAGTGCTCGTGCAGCCCCTGCTTTTCACTGGCGGGATGTTGCACCGCCTCTCTGGCCTTTTGCTTTCGTAAGGAGTGATTTTCATGTACAAATTTGGTACTAATTCCTCTAGGATTTTCCAGGTGTATTATCATATATCTTTCCTGCCTGCGTTCCAGGGAGTATATATAAAGGACCTTCAACCGTTGCCAGTAATATAGGTGTTTTATCGTACTTATGTGTGCCATGAAGGTTCTCTGTATACTCTCCAGGTCAGCAGTTTCACCTGCCTTGAAAGACGATGTTAGTGTGCAGCAATATTCCAGCCTAGATAGAACAAGCTATCATGGGCTTGGCGTCACTAGTTTTGAATTTTCTCATTATCCATTCTATCATTTTACTAGCAGATGTGGTAGATACAATGTTGTAGTCTTTGAAAGTGGGATTCTCTGACATTATCACTCCCAGGTCCTTCACATTAGTTTTTCGTTCTATCGTGTGGTTGGAGTTTGTTTTGTACTCCGATATAGTTTTAATTTTCTCAAGTTATCCATATCGAAGTAATTGAAATTTCTCATCATTGAACTTCATATTGTTTTCTGAGGCCCATTTAAAGATTTGGTTGATGTCCGCCTGGAGTCTTGCAGTGTCTTCGATGGAGGACACTCTCATGCAAATTCGGGTGTCATCCGCAAAGGAAGACACGGTGCTGTGGCTTACATCCCTGTCTATGTCAGATATGAGAATGAGAAACAGAAGGGGAGCGAGTACTGTGTCTTGTGGGACAGAGCTTTTCACCGTATACGCTGCCTCAGACTTTACTCTGTTTACTATTACTCTTTGTCTTCTATTTGTTAGGAAGTTACAGGTCCATCTACTAACTTTGCCTGTTATTCCTTTTTAACGCATTTTGTGTACTAATACACCATAGTCACACATAGTCCAGGACCTTGTCATAGTGGTCCAGTAGTTGGGTCAGGAGCGACTTGCTCTAAACCCATGTTGCCCTGGGTTGTGTAAATGATGGGTGTCTAGATGCGTGGTGATATTGCTTAGTAAGTAAGTTTATTCAGGTATACATAAATATAATTACATTGATTTTCATACATAGCAGCATATATGTAGAGAATCTAGGATAGCCCAGAAAAGTCAGACAGAGTGACTTATGTCTATTTGGGTGCTTTAATTACCTTATTGTTATGCTATAAAAGAGACATTCTAGGAATAAGGTAAATTGAGCTATTTATATTTACATGTGTGTTAGTTAAAACTATAAAAAAAATCATTCTCCTCCCTTTCTGTCGCTACATCCATTAGGTTTCCAGAACCCTTTCAAAGATTTTTATGATATTGGAAGTTAGCTCTATCGGTCTGTAATTCTTTGCCTACTTTTGTGGCCTACCTTTGTGGCCTAACTTTGTGGAGTAGGTTCGATATCCGACAGGAGTGAAAACATTGAACGTATTTCCTTGCACCAGTTGTCTATGTTCACCCATTAGTAAAATGGGTACCTGGGTGTTAGTCGACTGGTATGAGTCGCATCCTGGGACAAAATTGACCTAATTTGCCCGAAATGTTGTGCATAACAAGCGGCTTTCTAAATGTCATTGACGTCAGCTATACCTGTATACCTTGTACATGTACTTGTAGAAATAAAGATATTATTATTATTATATATAACAAAAACATTAATATATTAAATGCAACGTTTTCCCCTCACATGGAGTGTTTTTAAATTTGAAATATTTGTATCAGTGTACTGTATGACCACCGGGAAGGATTTATTCATAGCCTAGTTTATAATTAGTATTAGTAGTGCTAGTAGTAGTAGTATTTATAGTAATAGCAGAAGTAGCAGTAGTAGTAGCAGCAGCAGCAATGGTGGTAGTAGTAGCAGTAGTAGTATTAGTAATAGTAGTTGTTGTAGTAGTTGTAGTATCAGTAACAGCAGTTGTAGTAGTAGTAGTATCAGTAACAGCAGTTGTAGTAGTAGTAGTATCAGTAACAGCAGTTGTAGTAGTAGTAGTATCAGTAACAGCAGTTGTAGTAGTAGTAGTATCAGTAACAGCAGTTGTAGTAGTAGTAGGCTAAATGTTGGCTTGAATAAAAGGCTGGTTCTGAAGAGGTGTTAAGGTTGTTATTAAACAAGGTGTTGCCGTGTTAGCTAGAGTGAAGGTTGGGAGTTGGTCAAGATACTGGCTAGTCTAGAAGGTTGTGTGGTAACAAGTAGTCTGAAGGTTAGCCAGCTAGTAGGCTTGGGGTTTGTTTGTTACATAGTTTGCTCAAAAAAATATAGTTTAATGCATGTAAACTTTTTCATTTATTAGGCAACCACTTTCAGGTATAGAAAGTGCCTCTTTACTTCCTATTGCTTTTCGATTTTATTTCACTCATAATTCGAGAACTTCTCATATACTGTAACGAAGACCAGATTCTGGTAAGAACGGGTATATGCAGGTGTCCTGTGCCCAGAGTGATTGAACCCACTCCCACACATCCACGAATGGCTCGGAACTTCAGAACCATCAGTGGCGTAACTTTAATCATTGAAAAAGGTGCCTCCTAATTCGACGATAGCAGAGAGTGAAATTCGAGTGGATAGATGTTGAATCAACCGTTTTGTGTGAATTGAGCGAAATTTTGATTCCCGTTTAATCATCACTATTTAACGTAGATCAAAATATGTCTTCTTTTTTTGAATGGTTTCGGTATTTAATGGTTTATTTACATTACTGCTGGGATAGCACACATTCAGTTTATTTTGTGTGTGGACAAATTTTTCGAGGCAATAAATATTTTTTACAGCTTAGAATCATCGAAATTTTTATCAGACTGGCCTACCTTAGAATACACAAAATTATTTTTTTTACCTAAAAGAATATAGAGAATATAAAACTGACACAACTGTGGAAGGGAAATTTTAAAATATTGTAAACCTCGAGCTTTGATATCCTTTTTAAATTTCTTGACTTGACTGAACTTTTAAATACTGCAGAGCATGAAGCCAGAGCCGTCCATCTGTTAGCTACAGTTTCCTCATACCATGTATGGTTTTTATAACTTCAGAACGCTTTGTCCACTTGGAATCAAGTTCAAATCCTAGTAAAGCTTATCTAGGTGAAAGCTCGGAGAGCAAGTGACATGCACAGGTGTTCCCTGCTTAATTTTATATAGACTATTGCTAAATTGATTACCACAACATTAAGTTAAAGATCATCTTATGATCGCCTTTACAATTTCAGAGATCGCCGAGTGACTGGCATATACTGTTGTTGGTTACTGAATTGCATATAGTATATACACAGGCACATGATGGTGATAGTGGTGGTAATGGTGGTGATAGTGGTGGTGATGGTAGTAGTGAGAGTGATGGTGGTGATATTAGTAGTGATGTTGGACACACATGCACATGTATGTATATACATATGAATACACATGCACAAGTATGCATCCGCGCATAGACAGAATGGAAAATTACTCTCAGAGGCAAGGTAGCAGCGCTCCAGCCTCGATCCATACTTCTGCTGGGCCGCCGGCTAATCAACCACACCTTCCGCCCAATCACTCTCACATTCGGGGAAAGATGAGAGGGAAGCTTCGAGGTTTACAGACAGCAAGTTATAGAATAATATAGAAAAATGACAGTCAGCCCAAAACCGCATCAAATCACTAATAGCTAATCTACTGCCATTTGAAATCACGCTACCTATGGATTATAATACACCCACACACGTAACGTTTTGAGGCATCTGTAGCTGAGGGGTTCAGGTCTCATATTAAGAGTTAAACCACACTCACAGACAGCGTTCAACATGGGTTCGAATCCTTCTAGCATACTTAAGGTTCACTGGAGTGCCTAGCATTATGAGAAATATTGGGCATCTGTAGTGAAGTGGTTTAAGGCGTCAGGTCGGCAGAGACCTGCCGATGTTTCTGTATATATATATATATATATATGTATATATATATATATATATATATATATATATATATATATATATATATATATATATATATATATATATATATATATATATATATATATATATATACAATGCAAGGAATTCGGCCAGAGATCAGTGTTTGTGTACATTTCGCCTGCTTTGCGAATTCCTTGCATTGTTAAAATCTCTAGTAAGGCTGATGCATGCAGGGGATGAGATGAAAAGCTGTAAGGCTTCTCCCTGAAAGCTGGCTGCCTTGGATATATATATATATATATGTGTGTGTGTGTGTGTGTGTGTGTGTGTGTGTGTAATGTGTGCACATATATACTATATATACATCTGCATATGTATACATACAAAAAATACATATGTAAATACACATGCATATATACGCTTTTTCACTTAATATAATATTATTGGTATCTTTATTAGTAGCTAAAATAAGGATGATTTCCTTTAAAATATTATCTAGCCATAAATTGTTTAGTTTTGTACATAGGTAGGATGTTTAATAGTCTAAACTGCTGGTGCGGTGTTAAGCACCAGCAAACAATTTGAGTTACTCAACCCCTTCTCAGAGTTAAGGTTGGCTGGTAAAGCCTTACCTGGGGCAGTTCACAACTTCCCTTACTAGAGGAAGCGTCTACTAGAGAAACTGACTTTTAGCCACTCTACGTTCTTCAGAAGTCACCAGTGTCTTGGAAGCCCTTTACTAGGGTATAGCACGGCCTGGGGTGTAAGAACTCTTGAAGAAATTAGAAAAGAGTCTAGGTGCCATGTTTTTAAAGACTCTGATATAGGAGAAGTTTAAGAAGTAATGGTCCCCTTGGAAGAACTCTTGTTACTTGCGTCAGTGTGTCGTTTTTGGCTTGTAAATGCCTGTCTCTGTACTTATATTATCTTACGACTCCTCGTGAGGGAGTCTAGAAACTATCTAGTGCAAGTTACAATTATTCGATGTATTATAATTGTGATAATAGTGGTTGCAGTATGAGAATTTCTGTTTTAAAGATTGGATTATTTAATTCACCATAGAAAGTTTAAGTAATTATTAACACTTGATAAAACGAGAAGAAACGTAATAGATTAATTTTAACAAGTGAACCCTGTGTATGGTGACCCTTATGTGATAATCTCGTTTTTGTAAGTTTGTTAAGAGAAGCACTAAAAGTGGCCTACAGGCTATATTCGTAACAAATGTATATATACGTAATGTATATTCACAATATACACGTATACAAATTTTTATATTTTGCTGCTTTGGAATTTTATGACCATCTGCAATATCCTTTTGCGTGGCCTGGTGGCTAAAGCTCCCGCTTCACACATGGAGGGCCTGGGTTCGATTCCCGGCGGGTGGAAACATTTCGACACGTTTCCTTACACCTGTTGTCCTGTTCACCTAGCAGCAAATAAAAACCTGGGTGTTAGTCGACTGGTGTGGGTTGCATCCTGGGGGACAAGATTAAGGACCCCAATGGAAATAAGTTAGACAGTCCTCGATGACGCACTGACTTTCTTGGGTTATCCTGGGTGGCTAACCCTCCGGGGTTAAAAATCCGAACGAAATCTTATCTTATCTTATCTTATCTTGCATTGAGGTAGAGGAGGCTGGACTTATGGAACACGGGACACCTTTCTCGGATCGCGCAGCGATCTAGTTTACGTGACTACTGACAAGAAGACAGCGACTGATCACACCAGCAAAGAGGCGAAGCCAGGAGCTGTGACTCGACCCCTGCAACCACAAAAAGGTAAGAACAGCTACCTCCCCAAACACCTGCTGATGACGTCACGTCAGCATCAGGTAGTGTTGGTGGCATGATTATAATTAGTGTATAAAATATCTTTATATTTCACTATTTTTTTAACATGTCTGGGCACAATTATATATTGAAACTAATGTTTAGAAGACGTTATTGTTTCAGTTATAATAGACTGAAAGATGAATACAATGTTAGGTTAATAAGAACTTAGAGGCACAATACCGTGACTGCAACAATACACAAATAACCCGCAGATAATGAAAAGAAGCTTAAGACGACGTTTCGGTCCGACTTGGACCAGTAACTAGTCAATGGTCCAAGTCGGACCGAAGCGTCGTCTTAAGGTTCTTTCTCCTATATGCGGGTTATTTGTGCATTGTTAGGTTAGCTTCTTTTTCATTCAATAAATCATAGAATCAGAGGGAAATGTCGCTGGCATCACCCAGTGTGTAAATCAACCATCTTGAAGCTTCACACTTGCTTCTGGTCAGTGCTGCTACCTTCTTATCACTGTTATTATCACACTGTTAGGGGCCCCAGAATTATTAACAGAATGCACCTAGCAGCGATTAATTTCTAATGACGGTACTAATCTTAAACTTATATTAAATGGGGAAAGTGATTGATCTTTGTGTATTAAAAGGGTCAGCCCGAAATTAGATTTATAGCTAGACTAAATTAACAGTAAATGTGTTCAGTAACTGGCACAGGACGCCATCTACAAGTGGTGATGCACTTGTATTCAGACTGCTAAAAAATACTGAAAAATTTCTCACCTACAATTCTAAAAATAGTGAAATGTGAATGCAACGTTTCGGAGCAAATTTCATGTCAGTCCGACATTTCGAAGGTCAAGTTTGATAACATTCGCCAAAAAAAAAAGGACAAGTGTTTCCTGACTCGCTTCTTAGTCATTTGATAACCTGCCACTGGAGTTGTTGGTCATGTGACCGAGGTCTTCCACTGCCTTACCGGTCCACCCCTACAACAAAATAAAATATTAACACCTTTCTAAGACAAGTTACAATAAATTTAGTTTCCAGTTTTCATGATATCGTCATCATTCTCGACCGCCAATGTTTGTATGGAGCAAAATATTTGATTCAGTTTCTCTCCGAATCTGGTATTTCGTATTAAAATCTCGATGTTATTTTGAAAATTGGCATCAGTGAGACGTTGTGTGGTAAGGGTTGCTAGTTGCTACCCTGGGTTAGTGCTGACCAGCGAGGTGAGGGTTGCTAGTTGCTACCCTGGGTTAGTGCTGACCAGCGAGGTGAGGGTTGCTAGTTGCTACCCTGGGTTAGTGCTGACCAGCAAGGTGAGGGCTGCTAGTTGCTACCTGGGTTACTGTGACCAGCGAGGTGAGGATTGCTAGTTGCTACCTGGGTTAGTGGCTGACCAACGAGGTAAGGGTTGCTAGTTGCTACCCTGAGTTAGTGCTGTTACAAAAAACGCGATTCTAAAAGCTTAGAGATCTCCAGTGAATACTAGAAAGGACTGCCCTTCTAGCATCCAGCCTGTTACTGGGTTTTCGTAACAATTAGTCAGTATCCTTGTCCAATTATCCATTAGAATTCAATAAGAATAAATAGTGCTTCAGGATTACAACTGGTAGGCTACTAACTAGAGAAATTAAAATTTAATAAATTTATTAATTTAGTTGTCTAGGCGTATATCAAATTAAATTAATCACAATAATCAAAATAATATTAATCACTTCTCTCGTGTACAGTATTTGTGCTGAAAGCACATATCACATTTATAATTCTTAAGTACCCTCTGGTACATTAACATTTAATAAGATATTACAAATATATACAAGTAAGATAGTGTGTAAGTGCTCTATGTAGTTCGCTATGTCTCAAGACTCGACTAAACTTAAACAAGTGACTGACAAAGTCCTCAAATAAACTAACTTCTTGACAAACTGGCAATCAGAACAGTCTGCTTGAAGTATACAAAGAATGCTAAGCCCAACAGCAATATAACAAGCAACTGCAACACAGAATCAGGATCAAGGAGATAATATAAGGACACTAAGTTGGGACCATCAGCAGATCCTCCACAAAAGTCACAAAACTCCCATACTACTGAATCTAAGTTCAGCATAAGAAAATCCCCGACTGTGACAGTACACAGATACCAGTACAAGTTAGGTCAGAAGCTACAGCTCAGGACCCGAGTTGCTCAGTGTCTATGCGACACAACCTCAGTACAACGTCGAAAATCACTAAGTCTATACAGTGTTCTGTGAACAGAGTTCTACAGAACATACAACAATGAGACAAGAGACAATCTTCCAACAAGGGCCTATAAGAGAGATTTAGGCACTTTGTCTGGAATATTTCCAACCACCCAGCGAGTCTAGACCAGACTGAATACTTCAGGCGAGGTGAGGACACCCCCCCTCGATTACGTGATAGCTCCGTGGACAGCTGCAGCTCAGCAACAACGAGAAGCCGGCAGAGTAACGAGAAAAGAGCGATAATTACAGTAGTTAGACAATCAAGACTTGAACTGAGCACATATGTTACATCCTACCTAACAAAATTTAACCAAGTCAAATAATAATATAAATCAATATATTCACGATTTAGCTATTATTGCAAATATAAGCAATATAAAATTATATGAAAAGATAATATACATTATATATATATACATCATATACATTGTAACCCATTCAAGGGTTGCAACCCCCCCCCCCCAACATGACAAACGGTCGCACTAGGAGTTGCATTAATGTCTTTCACATTATTACTGATTACTCATGTCACTTTAGTAATACAAATAAAAAAAAATAAGTCCATCTTGTGCCAAGCACTTCTATATTTCAGTGTCTATATCACTAAGTTATGTCCCTAGTACTAGGGCAGTACACAGTATCGTATCTCTGCATACTCGTGGTTATGTACATCAGTGTAGAGACAGGATAACGTAGACAAGCATGACACATTGAGGCTCGATCATAGTAATGGAGACTGCATAATAGTCTTGTACTATAGACAGGAGATGACATTCCACTCTTAAGTAGTGGTTGTGGAATGCTATGCAGTATGGACATCTGAGTATGAAACAGCTTAAGGTGTGTTGTGAGGGGGAGGGGTCTGCGGCAGGACTGTTCTGCCACTCAGTAACATCGCCCACACAACACTACAAACTCATCACTCAGCTTCTGTCTCCAACTCACACACATCACCACTACTGTGAATATATAAATAACATTAGACATGACATGAGTATATGTAGTTAATATGGGCTGGAGGGATTAAGTTACTCTACTGAATTTGACATAGCAAGTAACAAAAGGTATTTGGGCATAAAATTACGTTAATTTTAAAATGGGGAAGTGCCCAAATACACGTCAAAATGTTCAAAGGACACCACAAGAGCTAGAGCCTCTTTCTCAATAGTGGCATAATTTTTCTGGTGTCATTTAAGCTTAGATGAATAGTAGCATATAGGATGGAGAATATCAGTGGGTGTTGACTGTTGGAGCAGCACAACACCCACTGCATAACCACTCGCCTCTATATGTAAAAAGAGAAGACTGAAATTACGACTCTTCACAAGAACAGAGGAAAGCAGATGCTTCAACCTTTTGAACAAATCTGAACAATCACTAGTCCAGATGAACTGAACTTTGCTACTAGTGAACATAGTGAGAGGTGTAGGTGGTGTGTGTGCTGGCTTGCCTGTCACTTGACACACGTGGCAACGTCGCACATGATCAGCTACTGTTTCCTTCATTTTAGGCCAAGTAAAATGTTTTGCCAGTTTACCAAGTGTCTTCTTGACGCCCAAATGTCCTCCTATGGGACTATTGTGAGCAAAATCAATGGCTTGTTCACGAAGTGTAACTGATAACACTACGAGATGCTTGACTGTGGTGGAAACTATCAGCAGACAACTTACATGTATTTTTCTCCATCAGTACACCGTTACTATAATAGTAACAATCATCGAGATCCTTTGCTTCACTCTCAGTAACTGCTATATCTCTCAGTCTTTCCAGTGACTGATCAACAAACTGATCCTTGATTAAATCATCATGAGTTAGAAATTTAACGTCAGGTGTGTCCTGACTAGGTTGATGACCGGAGGGAGTTGGTGTTAATGACCCTGGGTGCAGAGCATCACTGAACAACATATTCAAGCCCAAATCATTGTCATCCACTAACACAACAGGAGACAAGGATGGTTGTTGAATCTTTGACATAGCTCTAGTAACTGCGCTGAAAGGAAATAAAATAGGCTTCTCTCTACAAGCTTCAATGGCATAATTATCATCAGTGTTATTATCAATCACAAGTGGTTCTTTACATATACCAGCATGAAGGATATTGTTCCCTATCAACAAGTCCACTGACCTGATGGGAAATACACAACTGGATATACCCACTGAAATATAACCAGTATAATAGCTTGTTTCAATATAAACTTTGTGCAGAGGTACTTTATAACAGCCCCTCAATAGGCTTCTAACAATACATCTATCTTGTAGTAGGTATCATCAGTTATGGGCAGTACATCTTCTCTTAATAATGTGAGATAACTGCCAGTGTCTCTGAAAGTAATTATCACAGATGTGATTCATCAAATCCTACTTTACCTCTCGAAAAGTAAGGGCTCATCGCTGAACGAATCTTTTCGCCAGATACACTTTCTGACGCTAGTCATCTCTTCTGAGTAATATTATCTAAAACGGTAGGATCAGAGGTATTACTAGGATTTTGGTGCCTTTGTTGCTTGGAAGAGGATACGACTTGAGTGGGGGCACCAGCCACACAACTGCTTCTCATATCTCTTTCTAACTTATAGCAATACTCTCTAACATGTCCTTTTCTGTTACAATAGGTACATTTAACATTCTTCTTCCAGGCCCGGTGGCCTGGTGGCTAAAGCTCCCGCTTCACACACGGAGGGCCCGGGTTCGATTCCCGGCGGGTGGAAACATTTCGACGCGTTTCCTTACACCTGTTGTCCTGTTCACCTAGCAGCAAATAGGTACCTGGGTGTTAGTCGACTGGTGTGGGTCGCATCCTGGGGGACAAGATTAAGGACCCCAATGGAAATAAGTTAGACAGTCCTCGATGACGCACTGACTTTCTTGGGTTATCCTGGGTGGCTAACCCTCCGGGGTTAAAAATCCGAACGAAATCTTATCTTATATCAGATTTCTGTCTACCCACAGAGACAGATTCAGGATTGTGTGTTTTCCTGGTAAAGGTATGAGAAGTTACAGTAACAGGTACATCAGGCCGGCAATGAGCAGCTAATTTAGGTTGCCAACTTCTAGGACAATTTTTAGTTACCTTGTTTATTTGTGTTTTAGTATGTACAAGTTTGTGAGAAATCTCGTAATTGTCTGCTATTGCTGCAGTTTCCAGAATATCCGAGGTAGTATGATCGATCAGATATTCTTGTATGTCAGCAGACATACAGTTGTTAAACTCTTCGTGAAGTAACAACTGAACAAGGCTGTCGTAGTTGTTGCACTTGGCAGACCTACACCATCTCTCAAATGCAACTTTTTTCTCACGAGCAAACTCTACACAAGTTTGATCTTGCCGTCGTTGTAATGTTCGAAATACACGTTGATAACTTACGGGCAACAAGTTATGTCTCTAGAATAGTTTGCTTGACAGCATCATGACTAATGTACTTGGCAAATGGTAAAGCAGCAGTACAAGTTTGAGCTCTTCCTGTCAAAGCTGTGTGCAACAAGGTAGCCCAGTGCTTACGTGGCCAGTTCATAGCACGTGCCTGGTTCTCAAACACATCAAAATAGGTGTAAGTCACTCTGAAAAAACTTAGGAACCATGGATGCAGCTTTCTGCACATTAAATGTGTCCTGTGATCTATCTGTTGTCTTCCCAGACGAACATTTTCTCTCTGGAAATCATCTTTGTTCAATTTCCTCTGTGCCTCTATTTGTGCAGTCTGCAACATAATGAGGTGTTCAAACCTCTCAAACTGTTCCTGAGAGAGAGGACCAGTAGGTAATGAAGGAGTGGGGAAATTAACACGTCTTTCTGGACAGTCCTTAGGTCGGAAACTTGTCCAGCCGTCCCTAGAGTCTAGATCTGGTCTAGGATAAGTAGATACAGGTGTAGCATACACGGTACTAGTATGAGGCTGAGTGTTAAGCAGAAATGTGGGGTAGCTGGGGGCTTGAACCTTGTCTAAGGGCAAAGGTAAAAGTTACACACATCTCAAGCATAAACAGGCCATCCGGGGCTATCCCAGTCAAAACAGAAAGCGCTAAACCAGTATGTGTTACTTCAATGGGTTGGTTAACAGAGGGTTAGGCAAAAATCCCAGTTAGGAAAATATATCTATTTATTCAACATAACACTATATACACTCTAGAAACACCTTAATCTTAAACGCCCAAATGAGGGTACACAAGAAACAGCTGGCTGCAGGTTCAGCCACCATAACCACTAGGCCTAGTCAGCACCAGGCTGTCACTACTCCACTACAAACCTCATTTCTTATTTCCTCACTCATCTCACAGCACCCTGACCATGTCAGAGCCTAGGTGGGCATACAGGTAAGCCATAGGAAAGCCTATGGTTTGAATTGGCTAAACAAAAGGAGTACACAACTACAAACTTAGCTTAAACACAGCATCTCCGATGCCAGCCCCCACACCATGCTGCCTCCACGTGACTGCCCCCAGCCACGCTTACCCAGCGTACCCAAACATAGTTGGAAAATAAATCCCTAGGAGGATTTCTTTATAATTATAGTTTAGCCTACTTTACAGTACCCCCAAAAGCACATTATGAATTTTAAAATTATTCTTTACAATTATAGCATTCATACTATTATGACACACTTCTCTACTGTATATACATTACAATGTCATGCAGAACCCTGCATAACAGTGAGTCATACTACCTAATTGTGACACTAGGCTTTCTGTATCTGAATCATAATCAGACATCTCTGTATGAGCAGGAAACAATATATCTTTAATTAACTCTCTGACAGTTTCTGCAGTGTAATTCCTGTTATACGTCTCACCGAGATATTTGGTTACTCGCCAACACGTCTGAAGTTTTAATGTACTCAACTCAAAGTCAGGGTATCAATTAACTGTTTCACTTTGGCATACATCACGAAAATAAGTGTACTACGAGAGAGTGATTATGGGAAACTATAATCCTAATAGGAATTTTAGTGTTGGTTGTCTTAGAGCTAGAGCTCATAAACAGTATTTCCATCTCCTTGGATCAAGAGACTCAGTCAGGTACATACATCCACCTGGTATGTTGTACAAGACTAAACTCAGTCTTCAGATTAGGAAAGTACTCAGTGTTTGATCATAGAGTTACTAGTATGTCAAACTAGGCAATTTCTCCAACACCTTGGATCAAGAGCCTCCTGGACAGGACCCCATTTGTTACAAAAAACGCGATTCTAAAAGCTTAGAGATCTCCAGTGAATACTAGAAAGGACTGCCCTTCTGGTGGTCTGGTGGCTAAAGCTCCCGCTTCACACATGGAGGGCCCGGGTTCGATTCCCGGCGGGTGGAAATTCCGACACGTTTCCTTACACCTATTGTCCTGTTCACCTAGCAGCAAATAGGTACCTGGGTGTTAGTCGACTGGTGTGGGTCGCATCCTGGGGGACAAGATTAAGGACCCCAATGGAAATAAGTTAGACAGTCCTCGATGACGCACGGACTTTCTTGGGTTATCCTGGGTGGATAACCCTCCGGGGTTAAAAATCCGAACGAAATCTTATCTTATCCAGCCTGTTACTGGGTTTTCGTAACAATTAGTCAGTATCCTTGTCCAATTATCCATTAGAATTCAATAAGAATAAATAGTGCTTCAGGATTACAACTGGTAGGCTACTAACTAGAGAAATTAAAACTTAATAAATTTATTAATTTAGTTGTCTAGGCGTATATCAAATTAAATTAATCACAATAATCAAAATAATATTAATCACTTCTCTCGTGTACAGTATTATTGTGCTGAAAGCACATATCACATTTATAATTTTTAAGTACCCTCTGGTACATTAACATTTAATAAGATATTACGAATATATACAAGTAAGATTGTGTGTATGTGTGTAAGTGCTCTAAGTAGTTCGCTATGTCTCAAGACTCAACTAGACTTAAACAAGTGACTGACAAAGTCCTCAAATAAATTAACTTCTTGACCAACTAGCAATCAGAACAGCCTGCTTGAACAATACAAAGAATGCTAAGCCCAATAGCAATATAACAAGCAACTGCGACACAGAATCAGGATCAAGGAGATAATATAACGACACTAAGTAGGGACCATCTGCAGATCCTCCACAAAAGTCACAAAACTCCCATACTACTGAATCTAAGTTCAGCATAAGAAAATCCCCGACTGTGACAGTACACAGATACCAGTACAAGTTAGGTCAGAAGCTACAGCTCAGGACCTGAGTTGCTCAGTGTCTATGCGACACACAACCTCAGTACAACGTCGAAAATCACTAAGTCTATACAGTGTTCTGTGAACAGAGTTCTACAGAACATACAACAATAATGAGACAAGAGACGATCTTCCAACAAGGGCCTATAAGAGAGATTTAGGCACTTTGTCTGGAATATGTCCAACCACCCAGCGAGTCTAGACCAGACTGAATACTTCAGGCGAGGTGAGGACCCCCCCCCTCGATCACGTGATAGTTCTGTGGACAGCTGCAGCTCAGCAACAACGAGAGGCCGGCAGAGTAACGAGCAAAGAGCGATAATTACAGTAGTTAGACAATCAAGACTTGAACTGAGCACATAATATGTTACATCCTACCTAACAACAGGTAACTAAGTCAAATAATAATATAAAGCAATATATTCACGATTTAGCTATTATCGCAAATATAAGCAATATAAAATTATATGAAAATATAATATACATGTATATATATATATATATATATATTATATATATATATATATATATATATATATATATATATATATATATATATATATATATATATATATAATCATATACATTGTAACCCATTCAAGGGTTGTTGCAACAGTGCTGACCAGTGAGGTGAGGGTTGCTACATGTTACCTTGGGGATGTGGTCAGCGAGGTGGGGGTTGCTAGTTGCTACCCTGGGTTAGTGCTGGCCAGCGAGGTGAGGAGTTGCTAGTTGCTACCCTGGGTTAGTGCTGACCAGCACAGCGAGGTGAGGGGTTGCTAGTTGCTACCCTGGGTCAGTGCTGACCAGCGAGGTAAGGGGTTGCTAGTTGCTACCCTGGGTTAGTGCTGACCAGCGAGGTGAGGGGTTGCTAGTTGCTACCCTGGGTTAGTGCTGACCAGCGAGGTGAGGGTTGCTAATTGCTATCCTGGGTTAGAGCTGACCAGCGAGGTGAGGGTTGCTAATTGCTACCCTGGATCAGTGATGACAAGCGAGGTGAGGGTTGCTAACTGCTATCCTGGGTGCGTGATGCCCAGCGAGGTGAGGGTTGCTACTTGCTACCCTGGGTTAGTGATGACCAGCGAGGTGAGGGTTGCTAGTTGCTACCCTGGGTCAGTGATGACCAGCGAGGTGAGGGTTGCTAGTTGCTACCCTGGGTTAGTGCTGACCAGCGATGTGAGGCTTGCTAGTTGCTACCTGGGTTAGTGCTGACCAGCGAGGTGAGGGTTGCTAGTTGCTACCCTGGGTTAGTGACTGGCAAACGAGGTAAGGGTTGCTAGTTGCTATCCTGGGTTAGTGATGACCAGCGAGGTGAGGGTTGCTACTTGCTACCCTGGGTTAATGATGACCAGCCAGGTGAGGGTTGCTAGTTGCTACCCTGGGTTAGTGCTGACCAGCGAGGTGAGGGTTGCTAGTTGCTACCCTTGGTTAGTGCTGATCAGCGAGGTGAGGGTTGTTGATACCTGGGTTAGTTCTGACCAACGAGGATGGGGGTTGCTAGTTGCTACCTTGGAGCCTTGTTGAACTGGAGGCACAGCCAATCGCCCACAATGTGTCCCCCAGACACACAACTACTGATAACAACAAAGTCCCCCCTCCCCCAATAAACATGCAACACGACTTAATTTGCTAATATACAGGCCTTATCGTCTGATGAAATCTTTCCAAGGTGCCTTGGGACTTTAGCTGATAGGTAGGGGATAATTTATAAATTATACCTAGCCTAGTTAAAGTTTCTCTAAAAGCTTTGGCTGTAAAGTTAGTACCTTGGTCACTCTGGATAGACATACGAATGCCAAAGATAAAAAATTAAGTTATGGCTTTAAGAATGGTTTTGGTGTTTATACTGCGCATTGGGACTGCTTCCGGATACCTAGTAGCTTTGTCCATGATGGTGAATAGGTATTGGTTGCCTGACTTTGATTTTGGTAATGGTCCCACACAGTCAATGATTAGCTCTGCAAACGGTTCTCCATGTGCAGGTATGGAATGAAGTGGCGCAGGTTTATTGGTGTGTCCAGGTTTACCTACTTGTTGACATTCCCTACAAGAGCGGATGTGATTCTTCACATCTTGCTTAACTTTGGCCAGTAAAACTCTTTTAATACACCATAAAGAGCTTTGTAATTACCAAATGACCTAAAGAGGAATTGTAGTCTATGTTCAAAATTTGTGACCTAAATTTCTTAGGAACTACCAGTCTATCTAATTTTGGGTTTCCACATACCTCCTTACCAGTCTATATGCAGAGCAGTAGGTTGTGTTTAATTTTATATTTGACTGGGTGATCTGACTGAGATTCACTCATGGCTGCCTGAAAAGTGAAGTGTAAGGAAGGATCTCTTCGCTGTTCTTCCCGAAAGGACAGTCCCTCGGGCATGGAAACAGGGAGAGCTGGCAGTCCTGCAACCCTGGAGTAGGAAGGCTTGGTCTGGGACTTTTCACTAAATTTACATGGCTCTGGCCAGTTTTCCCTCTAAAAAAAAATTTGTCAAAAACGCATTTTTTGATTTGTCCAAGGAGGGGTCCTTTCTTGATGACTCACAAAACGTAATGACCGTTTGCAAACAAACCATCCCCCGGGTGTGGTTTGAAACCCCATCAAGTTTAAAACTCCAGCCCGTCGCTTTAGCAACGTGGGCTGAAATTTGAGACCCCTCGATCGCGAGTTCAAACCCCCCCCCCTTGGGTATGGTTTATCCCTTTGATTTTGTCCGATTTATGGCCGCCCAATGGGAGAAGAACTATTATCACTATGGGTTGTGGACTTTTTTTTTGCATTAATAATATTACCTACAATAACAGGGCACCTTTCATAAGAATCTCTAGATACACCTACATCAAATATCCTGTATAAACTTTCACAGCATCTCATGTAAAGGGACAGAAAATACAGCCCCTTAAAATGCTTCTAAAGAACGGAGGAGTGCAATGACTTTTTTCAAAGACTCCCTCTCTCAAAGGGAACAATAACCCCCCAGTATTCCAAAAGCGGTTACTTAAATTTTTCATTCCATGAAACGAAGGGCACGTACGTAGGTGGGGGGCCCCAATATTACCTCTATTCTTTCTTTTTCATCTAAAAAAGCGACCCCTTCACATGAAAAAAACATCTGTATAAAAGAAAAAGCCCTATACCAAATACCCATGTGTCCCAATGTCGTTAAAAACAAACCCAACATGCTAGGGTTGCAAGGGGGTCCGGGATAGAGCTCTCCGCTTTATTACGGGAACCGGGGAGGAGAGACAAGTCAAAATGGCAATTGACACTACAACAAGTTTATTTGCCTTAAATGTCACCTTGATACGTGAAGAAAACAACTCTATCAATGCAAGAATCTACATCCCAATAGAAAACATCCCTCCAATTGAAAATACTACCGACTATATCTTTAATACTCCTCCTCCAGGACCCAAAGAATGACTCCCCCACAGAGGCTCGTCGTTTCACCCATCAAGACGATTACCATCGACCAAAATCTTGAGAAACCTCCCTGCAGATGAAGATATTGGCAAACACCACAACCCTTCATGTCCACTAAAAAAATTTACGCCCCTAATTAGGGAGATATCTTTAAACATTTCTACTTTTACATCTACTGAATAACTCCTACATTTAATGGGGGGACACCCCCTTGAAAAAACAAACGTGTCAAGTAATTTTTCATGATTTCTGCAAAAAATTTACCCCCTTGACGTGGCCGTTTAAAATTCTTAGCAATCGCAAAAAAAAAAAATTGCAACTTGTATATCTACACCTTTTCAGAGTTATTACCTATATATGTTAAAATCTATGTGACTGAGGTTAGTATTATACCCCTTCAAAAATTTTTCAATCATTACACATACACTTTTAATTGCCCAAAGTGGTTGTCCCACTTCCCTTTTATATCCTCCTCACCCCCCCCCTCCCTCCCTTTTATATACTACTTCCTCCCTCCCTCCCTTTTATATCCTTACCTCACTCCCCCTCCCTCCCTTTTATATCCACCTCACTCCCCCTCCCTCCCTTTTATATCCTAACCTCACTCCCCCTCCCTCCCTTTTATATCCTACTCACTCCCCCTTTCCCCCCTTTTATATCCTACTCACTCCCCCCTCCCTCCTTTTATATCCTACCTCACTCCCCCCTCCCTTTATATCCTACCTCACTCCCCCCTCCCCCCTTTTATATCCACCTCACTCCCCCTCCTCCCTTTTAAATATCCCCCAATCCCCCTCCCTCCTTTATATCTCCACCCCCCTTTCCCTCCCTTTTATATCCTACCTCACTCCCCCCCTTCCTTTATATCCTAACCTCACCCCCCTCCTCCCTTTAAAATCCTACCTCACTCCCCCTCCCCCCTTTATATCCTACCTCACTCCCCCCCTCCCTTTTAAAAATCCCCTCACTACCCCCCTCCCTCCCTTTTATAATCCTACCACTCCCCCCCTCCCTTTAAATATCCTACCTCACTCCCCCCCTCCCTCCCTTTTATATCCTAACCTCATTTCCCCCTCCCTCCTTTATATCCTACCTCACTCCCCTCCCTCCCTTATAATATCCTACCTTCACTCCCCCCTCCTCCCTTTATATCCTACCTCACTCCCCCCCCCCTTTTATATCCTACCTCACTCCCCCTCCCCCCTTTATATCCTACCTCACTCCCCCCCCCTCCCTATTATTTTACTCATCCCCCCCCTTTTATATCAAAACTCCCCCTCCCCTCCCCCCTTTTAATCCACCTCCGTCCCCCCCTCCCTTTTATATCTACCTTCACTCCCCTCCCCCCCTTTTAAATCCTACCTCCCCCCCTCCCACCCTTTTATATCCTACCTCACCCCCCCCCCCTCCTTTTATAATCCACCACACTCCTCCCCCCTCCCTTTTATCTACCTCACTCCCCCTCCCTTTTAATCCTACTCACCCCCCTCCTCCCTTTATATCCACCTCACTCCCCTCCCTCCTTTTATATCCTACCTTCTCCCGCCCCTCCTCCCTTTAAAATCCTACCACACTCCCCCCTCCCTCCCTTTTAAAACTACCTCACTCCCCCCCTCCCTTTAATAATCTACCACACTCCCCCCTCCTCCCTTTAACCAAACATCACCCCCCTCCCCCTTTTATATCCTCCCTCACTCCCCCTCCCTCCTTTTTATATCCAACCCACTCCCCCCTCCCTCCCTTTTATATCTACTCACTCCCCCCCCCCTTTTTATCCTACCTAAACGCCCCCTCCCTCCTTTTAAATCCTACCTTCACTCCCCCTCCCTCCCTTTTATATATCCAAAAACCAACACTCCCCCTCCCTCCCTTTTATTCACCTCACTCCCCCCTCCCTCCTTTTAATCCTACCTCACTCCCCCCTCCCTTTTATATCCAAACCTCCCCCCCTCCCTCCCTTTTATATCCTACCTCACTCCCCCTCCCTCCCTTTTTATATTTTCCTACCTCACTCCCCCTCCCTCCCTTTTATATCCTACCTCACTCCCCCCTCCTCCCTTTTAATCCTAACCTCACTCCCCCCTCCCTCCCTTTTATACCTACCCTACTCCCCCCCCCCTCCCCTTTTATATCCTACCCCCCCCTCCCCCCCTTTTTATATCCTACCTCCTCCCCCCTTCCCCCCCCCTTTTATATCCTACCTCACCCCCCCCTCCCCCCCTTTTTTAATCCTACCTCACTCTCCCCTCCCTTTTATATCCTACCTCACTCCCCCCTAGGGTCCTTTTATATCCTACCTCACTCCCCCTCCCTCCCTTTTATATCCTACCTCACTCCCCCTCCCTCCCTTTTATATCCTACCTCCTCCCTCCCTTTTATATCCTACCTCACTCCCCTCCCTTTTAAATCCTCCCTCACTCCCCCTCCCTCCCTTTTATATCCTACCTCACTCCCCCCCTCCCCCCCTTTTTTATATCCTACCTCACTCCCCCCTCCCTCCCTTTTATATCCTACCTCACTCCCCCCTCCCTCCCTTTTATATCCTACCTCCTCCCCCCCTCCCTTTTATATCCTACCTCACTCCCCTCCCTTTTATATCCTACCTCACTCCCCCCTTTTAGGCCCTTTTATATCCTACCTCACTCCTCCCTCCCTTTTAAATCCTACTCACTCCCCCCCCTTCCTTTTATATCCTACCTCACTCCCCCCTCCTCCCTCCTTTTATACCCTTTACCTCACCCCCCCTCCCTCCCTTTTATATCCTACCTCACTGTTAGGTAAGACACATATGCAACAGTTAGGTATCTTTATTTCGAAACGTTTCGCCTACACAGTAGGCTTCTTCAGTCGAGTACAGAAAAGTTGATAGAAGCAGAAGATACTTGAAGACGATGTAATCAGTCCATCACCCTTAAAGTTTTGAGGTGGTCAGTCCCTCAGTCTGGAGAAGAGCATTGTTCCGTTGTCTGAAACAATATGAAGTTGAAGTGACAGTATGGAGCCTTATATAGTGCCAGGAGGTGAGACGTAGATTGCTTTGGGAGGGCAGGTCCCTCTCAAACCCAGCCGTTCTCACTAGTAGAGGTTGTCGAAGTTGATGGTCTGTACCAAGATACCCTTGTGTTGCAGTGTCTGACAGAATGAACATTAAAATGGTATAAAATACCGATGAAAATACCGTGATGGACTGATTACATCGTCTTCAAGTATCTTCTGCTTCTATCAACTTTTCTGTACTCGACTGAAGAAGCCTACTGTGTAGGCGAAACGTTTCGAAATAGATACCTAACTGTTGCCTATGTGTCTTGCCTAACAACCTGTCGGTATTTTATACCATTTTAATGTTCATTCTACCTCACTCCTCCCTCCCGTTTATATCCTACCTCACTCCCCCCTCCCTCCCTTTTATATCCTACCTCACTCCCCCCTCCCTCCCTTTTATATCCTACCTCACTCCCCCCTCCCCCCTTTATATCCTACCCCCACTTCCCCCTCCCTCTCTTTTATATTCTACCTCACTCCCCCTCCCTCCCTTTTATATCCTACCTCACTCCCCCCTCCCTCCCTTTTATATCCTACCTCACTCCCCCCTCCCTCCCTTTTATATCCCACCTCACTCCCCCCTCCCTTTTATATCCTACCTCACTCCCCCTCCCTCCCTTTTATATCCTACCTCACTCCCCTCTCCCTCCCTTTTATATCCTACCTCACTCCCCTCCTCCCTCCCTTTTATATCCTACCTACTCCCCCCCCTCCCTCCCTTTATATCCTACCTCACTCCCCCCTCCCTCCCTTTTATATCCTACCTCACCCCCTCCCTCCCTTTTATATCCTACCTCACTCCCCCTCCCCTTTAAATCCTACCTCACTCCCCCTCCCTCCCTTTATATCCTACCTCACTCCCCCCCCTCCCTTTTATATCCTACCTCCCCACTCCCCCCCCCCCCTTTTATATCCTACCCTCACTCCCCCCTCCCTCCCTTTTATATCCTACCTCACTCCCCCCTCCCTCCCTTTTATATCCTACCTCACTCCCCCCTCCCTCCCTTTTTATCCTACCTCACTCCCCCCTCCCTCCCTTTTATATCCACCTCACTCCCCCCTCCCTCCCTTTTATATCCTACCTCACTCCCCCCCCCCCTCCCTTTTTTTATCCTACCTCACTCCCCCTCCCTCCCTTTTATATCCTACCTCACTCCCCCTCCCCCCCTTTTATATCCTAAACCCCACTCCCCCTCCCTCCCTTTTATATCCTACCTCACTCCTTCCTCCCTTTTATATCCTACCTCACTCCCCCTCCCTCCCTTTTATATCCTACCTCACTCCCCCTCCCTCCCTTTTAAATCCTACCTCACTCCCCCTCCCTCCCTTTTATATCCTACCTCACTCCTCCCTCTCTTTTATATCGTACCTCTCTCCCCTCCCACCCTTTTCCAATATTTCTATCCTTACCCATCCTTCTTCCTTACCCATCTTACCAAAGACTCAAAAGCGAGGATGATAATTTTTCCTAAGGGTTGGGGCTTAATTGGCAGTTGGATTTTACGTGGCCTGGTTATGACAACGGTAACAAACATCATACTTTAACTTGGCTTCCTGTTGATTTTCTGACTGGCGCCACTCATCCTGCCACTTCGTTCTCCACTCAGGGACTTGTCCATGACGATCTTTATTCATGCCAGGCTGTTGGAAAGAAAGATTAGACAAGGAGCAGTTAGCCTCAAAAGTGTCAGGCAACCTGGCTGTTTCAAATGCAGTGGTCAACGAATGATCTTCAAGAAAGACTCTGACCTCTGATAGAAAAGATTCCAGCAGGTTATCCACCAAAAGTAACTGCACCAAGTCAGTGAACTTTGTGACGCCATTCGCCTTGTTCCATTTTGTGAAATTTTTTAACTACTGCTTTACATAGTCTACACAAGACTGACCCAGCTGACGCTTCACAATTTGAATTCCCTCCTGTACTTGGTCGGAATACACTGATATGCCCCAAGAACCATTGTTTTAACCCGATAATAAGGAAATTCTTCATTATTTAAAACAGTTGTGAACTCTTGAGCTTTGCCGTACAATGCTGTATACACAAGTACTGCCCAATGCTTTCCAGGTCACCTCAGTGCTCCAGCCTGGTTTTCAAATGCTTCGAAAAACTATTTAGGCTTACTCAAACCGAGGTATTAACAGTACTGCTTTTTTGCAAGCTGATGTTGTCACCAATGGTCTGCTTAAATTGCCTTATCTCTTTCTCTCTCTTAAACTCTTTAGCAAATACTCGCTGCTCTGTGGCTGTTTTGAGATTGAGTTTAGCTAACTCAAATGCCAACGAAGCTGACTCGCCCTGAGACAAACCCGGTGCATTACCTGCTTCACGAGACTGATGGTCTGATTGCTTTGGTGTTAGCCCTCCCACATCACGAAGGAACCTAAGGGGTGATCGGCGGTTAATAGCTCCTGTAGTGGGATATACCTCAGTTCGGTGCGCCATAGTTGCTTCAACCTTTAATTTGGTACGAATATCACGAAGCTGCACAGCAGTGAGAGTTCGTTGGTATTCTATGCCAATGGAACAAGCAATTCGCCAGCAACGCTGTAGAGATAGTTAGGGCTGATTTAGGGGAGTATACTCAGACACCAGCCGCCTTACCCTTGTTGGTGGCATAACCCACTATAAAACATTGTAATGCATGCAACAAGCAGTAGTAGCATAGTACGACTTGCAGGATACTCACACAGGAGCAAGACTATGCAATCTGAATGATACCAAGACCAGCTCCAGTTCTAGCTCCAGCTCCAGCTCCCGGACCGAGCTCCCATATTATGCACACAAGAGTGGTCTGTGAGATCTGGTCGTAATAGGAATATGGAGCAAACAAAACTCGGCAGTAGACTATTAAATATATTTGCCTTCACCAGATGGTATATACAGGTATATACACGATGTATATGTAGCCAGAGAGAGTGCACCATATTCAACCAGCAGCTAGAAAAGTCTGCCAGTGTTTACCGCAAATGAACCATGTTGCTTTGGCGGGCTTGCCTGTGATTGGCCAATGAACCAGGGTACTGAATTAACTACGGTACCCTATCGATCATTAAAACCTTAGCACCGGGTTCGTTGGTTGGGAGGCAGCCTACATGGAAGTGTGACATATGCTAAATAAATTGTAACATACCCTTTGCATGCCACACCCTCACCCCAAAAGGGTTCTAATAGCCGGGACTAGGCCTTCACCTCCATGGGTAATGTGCTGTCATGGCTCTGAACAATAAAGGAGCCACCTTTCCTCTCAACCATCCAACTTATTAGATAGGGCTCAACTTTTCTCGAGACTCAAAGTCAAACTCTATCCTAGAGCGACCCCTCAAGAAAGGTTCCTTGATGTTGGTGAGGGGCTCTTGATTTAGGGAATTGGATCTGTGCTCCAGTTCCCCGAATTAAGCCTGAATGCCTTCCACATCCCCCCCCAGGCGCTGTATAATCCTCCGGGTTTAGCGCTTCCCCCTTGATTATAATAATAATATCCTAGAGCGAGACAGCAGACAGTAGGGCTAACATGGTTCAAAACACCTGCGGAGAGCAGCAGAATGTCCCCTCGCCAAAAAGAAAAAAAAAACACAACATTTTAAAACATAAAGGGGGAACAAAAAGAACTAGCCCACCCATATTGTGCTTAACGCATCCTAACCTAAATTAACCATGGGAGAGTGCATCCCATTGTCTTTGCTGGCAATATGCACAACTCTAATGTTATAGGGTTGCAGCCTGAGACTCCGTGTAATCGGACGTGTGTTGTGGTTTTTCATGGTGCCGAGGTAGATAAGTGGGTTGTGATCGGTGTAGAGACTGCGACCACCTGAGACGACTACCCCACGTAGACCTGAAAATGTTCCAGTGCAAGTCTCAGAACTAGGGCTTCTTTCTCTTTGGTGGCGTAAGCCCTTTGTTGAGGTTGATACTTGGCAGAGAAGTAACCGACAAGCTGCAACTACTCTTCCCCAGATTTTTGTAGGAGTATTGCCCCTACCCATGACTCGCATGCATCAGTCTGTAATACAAAAGGTTTTGAAAAGTAGGGAGACAGGAGAATGGGTGCAGTAAAAAGTAGCCATTTAGCTTTGTTAAATGATTCTTGACTCTCTGGGGTAAGTGAGGTTAGGGGGGCTATAACATCTACAAAGGTCTTACAGAAGCATCTGTAGAAACCTACTATCCTTAACAAGCACGGGAGGGATCCTTGAGTTATCCAGTAGGATTGTCATATGTGACAAATTGTGTCAGCTACTCCATGTAACACGTTACTGTGGGCCTTTTTAACAATCAGTTTTGTTAGTTAAGGATTCTTGGGGATGTATTGCTACTTTAGGTAGGAAAGAATTATGAATTCTTCCTCGATATCTTAAAATCTTTCCTGAGTCGAGATAAAGTACTAAAGAGTGAATAATATTAGGGTTTTTGGGAGGATTTATCCTGAGTTTTTAGAAATTTGTACCCTGTAGAGAGGACATCTCTCTGTATTTGTTTTACACAGTACTTGATGGGTTCAGGAAATTCTTAAATAGGCTTTGTCCCTTACATGAATTTGAAGACGAGCTGTAACTCTTAAGATGAGTATTTAGATCAATCAGTGACTATTTTTGTTGTCTGCTGTATTTAAGCAAATTATTTCAGCTGTGTTCAAGTAGACTGTTTCTTCTGGCATAATATGAGCTTTTTGCTGAGGCCAGTTATTTTCATTAGTGAGCCAGTCCGGTCCATGGAGCCATAATTTATTATCCGCAAATTTCTTAGTACGACACCACCTGACATGTCAGCTGGATTCTCATAGGTAGAGACGTGGAGAAAGATAGTCTCTCTGCATCTCTCTCTTATTTCTGCTACTCTTTTATACATAGATCAACGTACTCTTGTTATTTCGTAACTACCGGAGAACTACATTATCATTCCAGATCACGTTTTTTTCAATAGTGAGATGATAAAGCACTTTGTTGAGATAGATAATTTTGTACCTACATAGAGTGCTGTCAGTTCCAGTTGTGGTACTGGTCTGACCTTCAGGGGTGCTATCCTGGCCTTTGAAATAATTAATGAACTTCCTTCAACATTACTCATGTAAGCTACAGCGCCATAACCTCTGGTTGATGCATCACAGAACACATGTAATGTGTACTTGTTTCCCTCTTGACCTATTTGTCTGGGAAATTTAATTTGAATAAATTGTTTAAACTCCGCAGATATTTCATCCCATGCTTGACTCATTTCTGGAGGCAAGCTCTCATCCCATCCTATTTTGAGCTTCCATGAATACTGCACAAGCATTTTACCTTTTATGGTGATTGGTGAGACGAGTCCTAGAGGATCAAAACGCTGTGATACCTCTGACAGTAAACTACGTTTCGCTAGTCTACTGTATGGTTATTGTTTGTTTCTTTGAGGCTCAAAGTGTCTTCCTGTATGTTCTAATTAAGTCCAAGCATGTTGTTGTAATCATAAATTTCAGCTTCAGGGAAATCTTCTTTAATAAATTCCCTTAATTGAGTTAAATTAGTGTTCCACATCCTTTGAGGCATAGTATTTGCATCTGTCTTTTCCTTGTTAGCTTCTCTGTATAAAGATTTCAAATCTTCCTCTTTATTCACAGTACCTTGAAGATTGTCCATATAAAAACTTTTATTTAAGGTGTCTTTGAAGGGGCTTTCAGATATCTTCAAATGTGTATATAGAGAAGCTTCCTGCAGGAATGGCGAGACTGTTGCACCAAACAAAACTAACTTGAAACGATATGTTTTCACAGGACTCTGAGAATCATGTGGATTTTTAGGTCACAAGATTCGAGTATAATCTCTATTTCTTGAAGGCCTACTTTTGAAAGCTTTTTAAATATCAGCAGTGTAGGCATATGGATTTGTGCGAAATTTCATAAGCACGTATCCAAGCTTCTCAGTTAGTGAGGGTCTTGTCATCAAAAAGTCAAGACTTGCTACATCTTTATTAACAGGTGCGCTGCAATTGCATACAACACGTAGTGGAGTGGTTTCAGAATCCTTTCTGACTCCATGGTACGGGAAATAATTACCCTTCAACTTGTCTTCAACTACTTCCTCAATGAAGTTATTGTCAGACTGTTCTTGAATGATATCATATACAGTCAGGAGCTCTGGATTCTTCCTGAGCTCGTGTATTTCTGAAAGGGGCTCTTCTTTGCACATCATCTATTATGAACAGTATATGTACCATAGCGTTTCCAGGCACTCCCTCTCCTTACTAGAATTTCTGATCTTCACAATGAGGGTTAAATGAGAGTAATTACTTTTTTTCCCCATAGCAGGAAAATTAAGAAAACTTGCGTCCCACTTAGGCCTACCAACAATTTGTGGAGAAACTGGTTAGATAAGTACACTTTCCTGAATGATAATAGCCATACGACAAGCGGTACTTATCTTTTAACAGCACGATTTCCAGCAGCCGCTCCCTGAAAACGCCTTCGGGTTTCTGTACCTGCGTCCATATAGGCTGTTGAGTAGTGAGTTCAATATTAAACTTTGCCAAAAAGGAGCATATATCTAGCATTTCACAAATAAGTGTGATGCTGATGAATACTCACTTCTGTTTGGTGGATCACCCTCGCATCACGGAATCTATTGGTAACTCCAGGCAAATCTCACATTTACCTTTTAACTGCAGCTAACATAAGAGTGTTGTAGGGGGAGGCGTGATTCTGGTATCATTGTCTTGAGTAGGCTCCTCACTCGTTGATAGGCCGTCACTTTGACGCTTCTCATCATGTGATAGTGATATTTAGTCACTTCGTTCATAACACTTAAGTGCATACCGCGACACACACTTTTATACTTTATCGGGATTATTCTGTAGATTAATACACTCGTATTTTCTTTTAATACTAGTTTTCTTAGTGGATTCATTCATTCATTAGTGATTTGCCGATACTTCCGGCCCGGGTCTTCTCCAGATGGCGACCCGGCGGTGGCCCCCGGGTTGGGGGTGTCGTTCGTCTTCTTTCTTCTGTCTTCTTTCTTGGGGCCCTCCGGCTGGAGGGTTTTCCAAGTGGAGAGTGACAATATTTCAGAGTTTACCGCACAGTCATTATTTTCTTTGTTCTCAGTGGGAGATTTGTGAAGTATTCACGCTCTGATGTCTGAATTCAACCTAGCTTTTCGCCCTGCCCAGCACCCACCAGTTCATCGTCCCCACGAAAGAACTGCTGAGTTCAGCGTTATATCCTCTCGCTACTACACATTGCAATACAAGAGGGTAGGTTTCTTGTTATTTATCTGTAGGCTGGAAGTCATAATATCCCTGACTTACAGACTAAGTGGGACACAGGTTTTCTCTTAATTTTCCTATGGCGAAAAGAGTAATTACTCTCGTTTAACTATCATTGTGTAGTTGATCAGAAATTCTAGCAAACAGAGGGCGTGCCTGGTGACACCATGGTACATACATTTGTTCTTAATGGAAGATCTTGTGCAAGAGGGCTAGTGGACTCTCAGGTCCCCCTCAGAGGGCTGAGGGGGACCTGAGAGGGCTGAGAGATAACCCCCCCATCCTTTTACTGGAGATTTTTCTCCAAGAGTCTGCAGCCTTAAAAATACCTGGGGAGTCTTGAATCTCACCACCACCACCTGAGGAGTCTTGAATCGCACCACCACCATCACCACCACCACCTGAGGAGTCTTGAATCGCACCACCACCATCACCACCACCACCTGAGGAGTCTTGAACTGCACCACTACCACCTAAAGAGTTGAGCCTCACCACCACCACCACCTGAAAAGTCGGGACCCTCACTGACATATGAGGAGTCTTGAGCCTCGCCACCACCACCTGAGGAGTCTCGAGTCTCACCACTAAGATCACCACCTGAGAAGTCTTGAGCCTCACCACCAAGACCACCACCTGAGGAGTCTTCAGCCTCACCATCTGAGGAGTCTTGAGCCTCACCAACTGAGAAATATATTAAGCCTCATCATCACTACCTGAGGAGTCTTGAGCATCATCACCAACTGAGAAATATTGAGCCTCACCATCACCCAAAGAGTCTAGAGCCTCACTACCATCACCTGAGGAGTCTTGAGCCTCACCAAAGGTGTACTGTACGTACTATACAGGTGTAAGGTATGTGCTGTAATGTACTGCACAGGTGTACTGTATATACTGTACAGGTGTACTGTATGTACTGTACAGGTGTACTGTATGTACTGTACAGGTGTACTGTATGTACTGTACAGGTGTACTGTATGTACTGTACAGGTGTACTGTATGTACTGTACAGGTGTACTGTATGTACTGTACAGGTGTACTGTATGTACTGTACAGGTGTACTGTATGTACTGTACAGGTGTACTGTATGTACTGTACAGGTGTACTGTATGTACTGTACAGGTGTACTGTATGTACTGTACAGGTGTACTGTATGTACTGTACAGGTGTACTGTCCAGGTGTACTGTATGTACTGTACAGGTGTACTGTATGTACTGTACAGGTGTACTGTCCAGGTGTACTGTATGTACTGTCCAGGTGTACTGTATGTACTGTACAGGTGTACTGTATGTACTGTACAGGTGTACTGTATGTACTGTCCAGGTGTACTGTATGTACTGTACAGGTGTACTGTATGTACTGTACAGGTGTACTGTATGTACTGTACAGGTGTACTGTCCAGGTGTACTGTATGTACTGTCCAGGTGTACTGTATGTACTGTCCAGGTGTACTGTATGTACTGTCCAGGTGTACTGTATGTACTGTCCAGGTGTACTGTATGTACTGTCCAGGTGTACTGTATGTACTGTCCAGGTGTACTGTATGTACTGTCCAGGTGTACTGTATGTACTGTCCAGGTGTACTGTATGTACTGTCCAGGTGTACTGTATGTACTGTCCAGGTGTACTGTATGTACTGTCCAGGTGTACTGTATGTACTGTACAGGTGTACTGTATGTACTGTACAGGTGTACTGTATGTACTGTCCAGGTGTACTGTATGTACTGTACAGGTGTACTGTATAGGTATTACGATTGATCTAAGAATTTGTAATATATTTGGCCTGAGTATAGGAGCTGCTTAATATTGAACATACTCATGGAAAATCGTAATAAGGATTTGTACGATGTGGTGATGAAAAGACTGCATTAAAACTTGTTTTTAATATAATGTAATTTACGTAATATTCTATAGGGTATTTTAAAATGGTACCTTTACTTATAAAGAAATGACACTTAACAAGACTTATAACTTACCGTTTACAATTACATTTTCTGACTGGGTATTTACATGTGAAATTGATAGTTACATTGTCACTCAAACCAGAGACGATCCAAGCTTAATAATTGAAGTCTCTTTCAACACTGAAGAGATTTTACTTGGTGAGAGTCTTACAAATACTCTACTTTCAAGATACTGAGACAATAATACTATACTTCTGAATAACTCCTCAAAGTAAACGAGTAAGTAGAGAGGACTTTCTCAAGACTGAGAGAGATGTACTGCTTAATCCACATCACTCACCCGTGAAGTCAGCTGGCGTCAGGCGAGTAGTGTACAGGTGAGGCCACACAAACATAAATTGGTCGTTACCCATGGAGAACCATCCACTTCCTCACCAGAATATATATATACATATAATGAAAATGGGAAAGATGAAAATGAATATTTAATATTATAAAGGTGATTACTCTCGTTTTAGCACTTAACGAAGGTAATTGCAATGTAATATTAGAAAGATGAACAAATACGAAAGACATATATATAACAACTGCCTCTCGGCATAGCAATAGGTGTGGAAAATTGCATTTACTTGGATGTATCATTATTTACATAACAGTAAATGAACAAAGAAAATTATTATTTATCAGTTAGACAAGTAGGAATTTGGGACACCTAGGTCGCAAAAAATGTCCCCCTTCGATACCTACCACTGTCATATCCACAAGTTGCTCTGGACCTATTAATTACAAATGAAAAATACACCACCAGGAATGCTGGTAAATATATAAATTTGTGGACTGTATATTAAATTAAAACATGATTATATATAAACACATATACATAACAGAAGGAGAATATCTTAAAATCACTCACCAGTTTGACTGGAGACCAAGTTGTATCATACTCAGAAAACCCCCCTGTCTATATTTATGATAATAATACTGGCCAGAACTATAAACATAATATAGACATGACTTAGCTGGGGTTCCTGGAGCTGTCTTGTCCAGTCGCCTGATATCTCAAGTTGTGCAGGAATGCACATCCAGCAATTTTGCCTCCTATTTGAGAGGTGTCAGCCCAATTTTAACCTCTAGAGCACGAAAAATTCTTCCCATTACACTAACGTTCTGTTCAATTCAAACAAAAATGGCGAGTGTCTTCTGCGCAGGCGCAGGCTCAGTTTCCCATTTTCTATGGCATAAATATTATTAAATACAGTATAGGCCATCTATTTACCTATAAATTACCGTATTTCCGGAAAATATACAGTATTTTCCACACTGCAGCCGGGCGGAGTTCGTTGTTAAATGACTCAAATTACTCCTTCCTTTAGGAGACGATTCCAGCCGGTTCTGGCTTGAGTGGCTGTTCTCCTAGTAGGTCTTACTACGATTTCCTCTTCCTGCATCACTTGGTCAGTGTTACCGTCCGTATCACTCGTGTCACTTTCCCTCAGATTTTCATTTACGTTTGATTGAACACCTAATTCCAAGGGAATCAATTTATTAATTGTGCGTAAACTTTCCTGGCCATGACACAACACTGACATTCCTGACAACACCTTGTGCATCTGGATACAATGTCAATACTTTGCCCAGAGGCCACAATGTTCGATGTTGTTCAGTATCAATCAACACAATGTCACCTGGTTGAATGTTCTGTCGATTTACTGCCTCTGTCGCACCATAAAAGTGTTCACGTAGTGTAAGAAGATATTCCTTATGCCACACATTAGACCAATGATCAATTACTTTATTTAACATTTTAAATTTATTACACAACACTGCCGCATCACTGTAATCTTCATCACTTTCTTCCAGATTATCTCTATAGACAGGGGCAGCTTCCAATTTCCTTCCACATATTAGGTGAGAAGGCGTTAATACATCTGCATCAGGTGTATCACTCATGTACGAGAGAGGCCTATTATTTATACGATTTTCCGCCTCCACTAACACTGCACGGAATTCTTCCAAATTAATTCTTTTCCAGTGTAGTACTTTACGGAGACACCTCTTCACTGTGCCTATCAGTCTTTCGTACAGTCCCCCTTGCCAAGGGGCTCTAGGAGTAATAAATTTCCAGGTACACCCTCGCTGGGTTAACAGAGATTGAACATCGTTACTATTATTTAATTCTATCAAGTGTTGAGCACCTGCTACAAAATTTGTGGCATTATCCGAAATCGTCAACCTCGGACAGGATCTCCTAGCTGCAAATTTTCGAAACAGCTGTATAAACTGTTCTGCAGACAAGTCCTGTGCCACTTCTAAATGAACTGCCCTAGTAGCAGTACAGGTGAACAAACAAACATACACTTTCAGTGGAACACCATTTGATGTACCTGTTAAAATTATTGGACCACTATAGTCTACACCTGTTACATCAAATGGTTTCACTAATTGTACACACTCCTTTGGCAATGGTGGAGGACCTGGGTACATATAGGATCTGGCATCCACACGGCGACATATTACACAAGATTTAATCACCCTTTTTACACTTTGCCGTCCTTGTGGAATCCAGAAAGTTTCCCTAATACAATTTGATGTATCTTGTACCCCACCATGCATTACATTTTTATGGGCATTTAGAACAATCAAATTTGTTAGATGAGTTTTGGGCAGTAAGATAGAATGTTTAGCATAATCACCCAATTCAGCATTTTGTAACCTACCTCTGCACCTAATTACATTGTTCTCTAAATTCAGTCCTAATTTCTCTATTATGGAACCTTTCACAATTTTACTTTCCATCATCAGTTTAATCTCATTTCCATAGATTTCTTCTTGTACCCTCCTTATCCAATATTCAAGAGGATGTGAAAACTTATATGAAATATTCATCTTGTTTAAAAATTTACACACCAACTTAGTTACATTGATTAGTTTGGGTAAAGAAGAATACCTATTTATATCATGGCTAAGGAAAGTCAAACTATTGGAGCGGTGGTCACAGTAATTTCAACAGGAGCAGTACATGCCTTTTGTACAGGCCAATTAGCTTTATTTACCAACCAGCTTGGCCCTTTAAACCATGATACAGCATTTACAAATTTAGCATAAGGTAAACCTCGAGACAAGAAATCAGCTGGATTCTCCTCACCAGGTATATGATTAAATGTTAACATATGCTGACCCAAACTATTATACTTCTCTTGCATCTGATTAATTTCAGCGACTCTGTTTTGTACGTACACAATTTTACTGTTTCCATTACGAATCCATTGTAAGGATACCTCATTATCAGACCAAATTACAGTGTTGCTAATATTTATCTCCTGCAACTTTTTTCTTTATATAATTAGCAAATTTGACACCTACATAAATGGCTGTTAATTCCAACTGAAGTAAGGTGCATGATTTAATTGGAGACACTTTAGCCTTAGACATAACAAGAGAAATAACACTGTTACATTGAAGGTAAGCAACTGCTCCATATGCCAATTTTGAAGCATCACAAAAAATCTGGAGTACATTTTTCCCATTTAGATTTGCCACCTGGTGTGGGAACTCCAACATTGGAATTTTCTCATAATCACCAATTAACTCATCCCACCTGTTAATGAATTCCTCAGGTAGAATTTCATCCAAGCACATTTAAGTTTCCATGCTTCCTGTATTAATAATTTCCCTCTTATAGTAAGGGGCGACACTAAACCTAGTGGATCAAAACATTTGGAAACTTCAGCAAGCAAAACTCTCTTAGTTAATTTATTGGGCATACTGTAATTATTAGGTTTTAACATTAACAAATCTCTCTCGGTATCCCAAGTTAATCCCAATACATTACTACATTTTGGCACTTCATCTCCAGGGAAATCTTTACTTATTTTGTCCTTTAATTTGGACGAATTACTATTCCATTCCCTCAGAGGCATATTTGCACTTTGCATTATTTTATTTGCCTCTCCATAAGTCCCCCTCAAGGAAGGCTCCTTGACGCTGGTGAGGGGCTCTTGATCTAGGGAATTGGATCTGTGCTCCAGTTCCCTGAATTAAGCCTGAATGCCTTCCATCCCCCCATAGGCGCTGTATAATCCTACGGGTTTAGTGCTTCCCCCTTGATTATAATAATAATCTCCATAAGTCATTAACAGTTCCTCTTCAGTTGACGTCACACCCAGGAAATTGTCCACATAAAATTGCTTGCTCATTACTTTACTCAATGGACTTTTCATACGTTTAAGGTGTGCATTTATCGTTGCTTGAAGTAGGAACGGACTGGATGTAGCACCAAATAATACGCTCCTAAAGCGAAAGGTTTTCAGAGGGCTAAGTGGGTCAATAGGATTCTCAGGCCATAAGAAGCGGGTACAATCCCGGTCAGCGTCTTGTAAACCCACTCTCAGGAAAGCTTTACTTATGTCAGCCGTATAGTGCTTCACTCTGAAATTTAATAAGATATCTCCTAATTTTTCCGTCAACGACGGACCTGTCATCAGTCATTTAAACTAGGTACATTTTTGTTACTCCTTGCACTACAATTAAACACAATTCTCAGAGGAGTGGTTTTAAGAATCCTTTTTCCCACTCCGGATGTGGCAAATGGGTGCCCAAAAAATTTTGGCTTGCTCAGGAGGTACCTCTTCCATAAATTTATTAACTGCTCAGCAATTATATCGTTATAGGCAGTTAACAATTCTGGTGTCTTACTCAATTCGCGGAGCTGAGCCTTTAACTGTCCATATGCCATTCTGTATTTAGTGGGCAATTCTGGATGGTTCAGTCTCCACGGCAGTCGTACCCAGTATTGTCCAGATTCAAATTTTACATCTCTCAGGTATTGTTCTTCAGTAAAAGAATCGTCTGGACTTTCTTCATTTACATTTATTCCAATGCTGTCTAATTCCCACAATTTATGCACTGGTTCAACACCATCCTCTGTGGAAGAATTATACTGGGGTACAATTTCATGAGTAAGAGACACAGTTATGGTATTTGAAGTTTCCTCTTGTCATGAATTATTATTACGAGGAATCCTACCATACATTACATGGCCTCCTGCAGTCTTCAAAAGGGTGACACCACATTTCTTTACCATACCCTTTACAAAGGAGGCCTAATAGTCACTACCTATCAAAATATTTATTGGGCCTACAGAATCATCACTTACACCAGAAGGTGCTAAATTTACATTATGTGAAAGTCTTTCTGTAGCTTTACTAAGCCCTACTGTAGATATTTTCTCTGGAAGTCTATCTACAATTCCTGCATTAACACGTTTTTTTTCATTGCCCAACCTGACAGTTACATAAACAGTGTCATACAATTTAGCTCTTTTATCCGAGAGAAAACCAGATAATTTTAGAGTTGTAGGATCTCCCATCTGTACTTTCATACCATCAAGACATTTACGTTTTATGAAAGTACGCTGGGATCCATGGTCCAATAATGCATTTACATTTTTTTTATGCCTTTTATCATCAATTTTTACCTCTAACACAGGTAAGGCTGCTTCAGCAAAACCATCATTATTAACATTAGCAGCAATTTTTACATTAGCTACTGTTGTGTCAGGATTGTCAACATTATCATTATTATCAACATTATCATATAGACCCTTACACATGACTATATGGTGTCTTCCTTTGTGACATTGATAACAGTTGTTTAATTTGGCATGACAACCCTTTACATTGTGATTACCTAAACACCTGATACATCTGTCAAGTTCCTCCAATCTTTCAACTTTATCATTCCATGAATTGTATGCATTACAATTCTTAGAAAAATGAGTACCCTTGCAGAAAAGGCAATCTCTCTTTTCTCTGACTGGTTTCTTATTAACTGGGCTACTCTTAGGAGGGTACTTATTCTTCTTATTTCTGATTCTTGCTACTTGATATGCACCTATGCAACTATTTTTAGGAAATGAAATTTGATTATTACCATTGGGATAATTTTTCCCTTTGTGAAACTTGACAGATACCTCAGAGTTATTATGTGTTGCATCTTTAAAATGAGTTAATTGGCTGGTCTGCAACTGCACAATTAATTCTTGTAGACCTAGTCTTATTTCCTCCAGACCAAAATAACTCTTGTGATATTTATTCGAGAGCCATTCAAGTGTTTTACAGCTTAATTTATTCTGTACCATGTCACTCAATAACCAGTCTGATTCCTTCAGATTATATTTATTATTTAAAGTTTTGAGAGTGCTCTCCAGTTTAACTCTAAACTGCTGTAAACCTTTGTAAGTGTGATCTGGAGATTTTAAATTAACAATGATATTCACCAGATCCAACCTACTTTGCTCTGTATTACCATAAGTGACTTTCAACAAGTCAACTGCTTCCTTGTAAGAGTCATCTACATTAGGAAAGGCTTGTATGAGTATGTGAGCATCTCTTACCTGTCCTTTGAGGTAAAATAATTTAGTTATGCAGGGTAGGTCACTTCTATCATGCACAGCTGCTTTAAAAATTGACCAAAATTCCTCCCAATTTTCACCAGGATTAAATACAGGTAAGCATAATTCTGGGAGTTTTGGCAAAGACATAATATTTGTTGGAGCAGACTGATTTACTGCCTGGTTTACACATTTTAATTTATTCAAGGCCTGACTTTTACAAGAAAGAATCTTTACCTCTAATTCATAATACTGATCTACTTCAGTCTCATCTACACAGTTTACTAACAAATCTCCTTCATATTTGTTGTAATATAATTTGTATGAATCACATCTATTACTTAAAGCATCTAAATACAATTTTAAATCATCAGTATTCACAGTTTCTTGATTCATTAATTCCAAACATTTATTATATGCCTTGGTTAAATGAACTTTTCTAGCCTGTAGTGATGCTTTCTTTACTCTGTATTCCATATATTTGCCTTTTATATTAATTTCCTCATTTTCAGCCGTGATGCAATGTATTAAATTCAACTTTATTAATAACACTGATTACAACTTACAACACTGATACAACTTACCTTTGACTAAATCCTAGCTACATGAGCTTAGCAATTACATGTAAGAAAATAATATAAACTTCAAATGTACATTAATACAAACATACCTTTAGCCAGACTTGGCTTATCAAAATTATTATTATACAAATTAATAAATCCTTGTCAGAATTTGGCATAGCAAAATTCATATTATACACATTAATATATCAATTACACATACACTGATATAAATCTTGGCCAGAATTGTCTTATCAAATTAATATTATACAAATTAATATAAACTTTGCCAGACTTGACTTATCAAAATTAATATTGTAATAATTATAATCCACTACACATTAAGTAAATCTGTGAACTTAACATCCACCTCCTGTCATTTCACATATAATTATTAAGTAATTAACTAATTAATGATTTCACTAATTACCTCCGGTTCAAGAAGGACCAATGGGCAAATTAAATGTGGAAAATTGCATTTACTTGGATGTATCATTATTTACATAACAGTAAATGAACAAAGATAATTATTATTTATCAGTTTGACAAGTAGGAATTTGGGACACCTAGGTCGCAAAAAAAATGTCCCCCTTCGATACCTACCACTGTCATATCCACAAGTTGCTCTGGACCTATTAATTACAAATGAAAAATACATCACCAGGAATGCTGGTGAATATATAAATTTGTGGACTGTATATTAAATTAAAACATGATTATATATAAACACATATACATAACAGAAGGAGAATATCTTAAAATCACTCACCAATTTGACTGGAGACCAAGTTGTATCATACTCAGAAAACCCCCCTGTCTATATTTATGATAATAATACTGGCCAGAACTATAAACATAATATAGACATGACTTAGCTGGGGTTCCTGGAGCTGTCTTGTCCAGTCGCCTGATATCTCAAGTTGTGCAGGAATGCACATCCAGCAATTTTGCCTCCTATTTGAGAGGTGTCAGCCCAATTTTAACCTTTAGAGCACGAAAAATTCTTCCCATTACACTAACGTTCTGTTCAATTCAAACAAAAATGGCGAATGTCTTCTGCGCAGGCGCATGCTTAGTTTCCCATTTTCTATGACATAAATATTATTAAATACAGTATAGGCCACCTATTTACCTATAAATTACCGTATTTCCGGAAAATATACAGTATTTTCCACAATAGGTGTACTGTATGTACTGTACGCTGAGGTCAGTGGTCAGTACGCTGAGGTCAGTGGTCAAGTGCAGTCATATAGTAGGGCCCGGTGGCCTGGTGGCTAAAGCTCCCGCTTCACACACGGAGGGCCCGGGTTCGATTCCCGGCGGGTGGAAACATTTTGACACGTTTCCTTACACCTGTTGTCCTGTTCACCTAGCAGCAAATAGGTACCTGGGTGTTAGTCGACTGGTGTGGGTCGCATCCTGGGGGACAAGATTAAGGACCCCAATGGAAATAAGTTAGACAGTCCTCGATGACGCACTGACTTTCTTGGGTTATCCTGGGTGGCTAACCCCCCGGGGTTAAAAATCCGAACGAAATCTTATCTTATCTTATCTTATCTTATACCGCTAAGCTCTTGGGAGTTAGCGTGGGCTGTTACCCATACAATGGCTTGTTGTAGTGCTTTAGAATCCCAGGTTCATGTGTTGAAGAAGGAGATTCTACTTCTTCAGGAGGAAAATAGGAAGCTGAAGCTTCGCATAGATGAGTTTGGGAGCGAGTGTGAGAAGGATTTAGCTGGTAAGGAAGGAATGGTCACCAGCAGTGACAGTGGCAGCCACTTTAAGTGGCAAGTGGTTCACAGTTCAGGAAGAAGGAAGATGAGGAGAGTTAATAGAGAAGATGTGAAGGTAGGAAATCGATTCTCTGTTCTCCAAGACGAGTGTACTTCAGTGGTTAGTGAGGTTGAAGGTACCAATGATTCCCGTGCTAATCAAGGTAAGAATATTTTAATAGTAGGTGATTCTCAGGTAAGATATACAGACCGTGCATTTTGTAAAAGAGACAGAAAGGTCAGACAGAGAGTGTCTTCCTGGAGCTGGTGGAGCTGTGGGTAATGACATTGGGAAGGGCAGGAGAGAGGACCTGCTGGATAAGTACAGGTCAGCCATAGAAGTAGTTAGGTCTAAGGGAGAGATCCCAGTCATATGTAGCATCTTGCCTAGAAAGGGAGTGGGCAATGAATGGATGTCTAGGGCAATTGGTATAAATCGCTGGCTAGACAGGTACTGCAAGGAACTTGCAATCCCATTCATTGATACCTGGGACGTTTTCTTTGGCGAACGTGATATGTATGCAAGGGATGGGGTTCATCTCTCTGGGGATGGAGTGGTTGCATTAGCCAATTCAATTGAGAGGGTAATTGATGACTTGTCTAGGAATTTAAACTGATAGATTATATTATTATTATTATTATAATCAAGGGGGAAGCACTAAACCCGTAGGATTATACAGCGCCTATGGGGGGATGGAAGGCATTCAGGCTTAATTCAGGGAACTGGAGCACAGATCCAATTCCCTAGATCAAGAGCCCCTCACCAGCGTCAAGGAGCCTTCCTTGAGGGGTGATAGATTATAGAGGTATGGGTGTTTGTGGGAAACAATCAGGCTGCAGCATTAGGGTTAAAAACAGCAGTTATTACCGGGATACCTCAGGGTTATGTTTAAAAGACAATATTCAAAATAAAGTTGCTACTAATGGCAAATCAATTGATCAACAAACAAAGAGATATAGTAGAGGGCAACAAGTGACTAGCTCCCTTAAGGTTTACTATACAAATAGTAGGAGTCTAAGAAATAAGATAGATGAGCTAAAATTACTTGCAAGTGTAGGTAATATAGATATTATTGGTATAACAGAGACCTGGTTCAACCTGAAAGATAGAGAAATGCCTTCTGAATGCAACATACAGGATTATAAACTATTCCACACTGACAGGGTCAACAGGAAGGGTGGTGGTGTGGCGATGTATGTCAGAGAAAATTTAAATTGTTGTCTTAGACATGATATAAAATTAGAAACATCGAACACAGAATCGGTTTGGCTTCAGTTTCTCAAGGGTCGTGACAAATTAATTTTGGGTGTGATTTATAGGCCCCCAAACCTTGATAGGGAGGACAGTAAGCTGTTATGGGACGAAATTCATAAGGCATCTAGATATAAAAATGTTGTGATAATGGGAGATTTTAACTTTAGACAAACTGATTGGAACAATATGACAGGAAATCTTGAGTCTAGTGACTGTCTTGATACGGTTAAAGATTGCTTTTTAGAACAGGTTGTCACAGAACCAACTAGAGGAAACAATCTGCTTGACTTGGTTCTTGCCAACAAAGATTCACTAATTAATAATCTTGAGGTTAATGATAAGCTTGGGGAAAGTGATCACAAATCACTTAGTTTTAATATATCATGGAATTACCCAGATAACTGCAATCAAATCTCTGTCCCAGATTTTCGCTTGCCCGACTTCATGGGACTGAAAAATTACTTGGGTGAGCTAAATTGGGATGTCCTAACTATGGGTCAAATATGTGATCTTGGTTGCCAATATGACGTTTTTCAGAGCACAGTTCTAGCTGCCCAGACAACTTTTGTTCCGAGTAGGGAAATTAGATCTAACAAAAATGATCCCAAATGGATGAACAATAGATTAAAACATCTCACGGGTCAAAAGAGAGGCATATACAGGCGTATCAAAAGAGGGGATGGGCAGTTAAGAAATCAATATATTCAATTAAAGAGAGAAATAAAGAAAGGAATAAGGAAAGCAAAAAGAGATTATGAGGCTAAGTTCGCAAGGGATTCAAAGACTAACCCAA
>NC_069482.1:26707831-26726263 GCF_026875155.1 Cherax quadricarinatus
ATTTTTTGGGTAAGTGGTGCGGGACGCTTCCCCAATGAGATTCCCATGAATGGACATGTCCACAGTAGGGGGGGAGGGTTTCCGTCTTCCAAAAACCCTCGGTAGCGGAGAACTGCTAACGTTAAAAAAGAAAAAAAAAGGTCTTCTAATTTTGACGAGGGCGGAGATGAAAATTTCAGAGGGGTCCATTTTTTCGCCCAAAATTTATGCAAAAAAAATGTAAAAAAAATATTCCCGTTAAATCATTTCTTTTGTTTCTAAACAACTTCAAATAAAAACTGATACATCTTGGGGCCAGGATAGAACATATTAAGTTTGGTTTGTTTTGCAGGTAAATTCTTGAACAGAAAATAGTTAAAAAATAAAATTGTTGAAATGTATGTCATTTGATCGGTTTAAAATTCACAATTGTTGGGGTTCCTGAATGTCAAGTTCTTCTGTTATCTTGGCAAAATCACGGGGCAATTTCCCTTTTTTTTATATTATCTATTTTCAAAACTAAAAAAAAATTCCCCCTTAAGACATAAAAATTTAATATTCTGTAAGAATGAAACCCTAAAATTGCACTAAATAACGCAAATCAAATTTTTACGTGAATTTTTTAGAAAAAAATTAAATTGTAGGAATCGATCATTACAGAGAATGCCTTTCTGATCGGCTAGGTTTATTAAAACAAATTTTGTCCTCCGAGCTGTAAAAAATTTCAAATTCCCAAACTTTTTTAAAAACTGTTTTTTTTTTGTAATCTACAGAAAGCCTCATCTTCTGCTAAAAACAAACCGCGGAGTACCCAATTAGAATAATTTGTTTATTTGGTCTCTGGGGGTGCCAATTCCCAATTATTAAACCAAGTTCTTATCTTTTAGCGGGGCACGATTTCCAGAACCCCGCTCCCTGGAAATCCCTTCGGATGCTGTATCTGTTCACAGGGTTTAAAATTAACAAGTGGTTAGTCACAATTTACCCCAAAGGAGCGAAATTTTCACACATCGTATTGATACTTGTATGCCGATGGATACTCATTTTTTGGGTGTAAAGCCCCAAATTACGACCCAAATAGGACGGCCCAAATACCTGCGTCTACTTATGGTGGGGAAAATTTCTCGGGAAAGAGGGGGAACCCCCCCCTTCAGCCCCATTACCCCCCTTCACCCCCTTCTCCCTTTTCACCCCCTTTTTCACCTGAGAGACAACCCCTCAAAAAGGGGTAAAGACGTCTCGTTTCTTGACAAAAATTTATTGGAAGCAAACAAGCAGGTACCAGAGAACGTCACATAGCCTCCTTCCTGCATCACTGCGTCATTGAAATTTCGGGGTAATGTAAAAAAAAGATTTTATCGTAGCAGGAAAAAGTAAGAACACCTTGCTCCTTTTTTTCCAAATTTGGGGACAAAGAAAACGCGGAAACTTAATCTAGGAAATCTATCAGAAGAATTCTTTGCAGGTCAATGGGGAAATTATGCTAAATCCGCGATTTTGGGGGGCCGCCCCCAGGTAAACCCCACCCAGGTCGGGTTGCTTGAAGAACTTTTGCAGATAACTTGTGCTTCACCAGAAAAACAAAACGCTATGATTCGCGCGTTTTCTGTTCTCAGCACAATCTCACCATTCGTGGTAGAACATTGTGAATTCCCACGAATAAAGGACAAATTTTGGAGAAAAGTGTAGTGCGGGGTTGCGAACAGTTTTCAGAGACAAACATGCACTGTAAACACACGCCCTTCAAAGACAGCGGAATAAAGGGGACACTTAAAGGTTTAATACATATACCCGGGTAAGCCCTACGCAACATGTACTTGGTTAGTCGACTGAGCACAAATAGTTAAGACTCACCTTTGGAGCACTTTCCCCCCTGATTAAAAAAAATTCTAAAAACATAAATTTTTAATGATTGATTCATATTAAAAAAAAAAATCGACATTGGCTTGTAGGCCATATTTTTTGTTTTTCTGGTAAAAACGGAGAATGCCTTTTCCGATCGCCTTAAAACTTTTAAGTGTGATTTGTTTTCCTCAACAAACCCTTTCGACTTTTTTTTATTTGTGAAAGTCTCCATATAAAATTTTTGTTAATAAAAATTGTTTTTTGGAAATAAATGGAAATTTTTTCTTCTGTTCAAAATAAATCAGTGTTTAACTTATGGTTTTCCTAATTAAACCAACATTAGAAATTTAAAAAATTTTTACTGATTTTTGGGTTTAGTGTTTGGTTAGATTTAAAATAAAAATAAAAAAACATAAAATCATATTGTACTTGTTATGCAAAAAGACTTGTAACTAAGTCACATTTTATTGGGCAATTTTTTGGCTCCCAGGAGTGAAACAAACCAAAATAAAAATCACAACGTTATAATGTACCTTTATCTGACACGTTGCCGGAAATTTCAAAAAATTTATTACTATCACAAGTTAAATCCTTAACCGTTGGTAAATCTTACTAAGAAAATTTTGGGATTTTTTTGGGCCTCTGTTGGGGTCCTAATTTACTTTTTTTTTTTATATACGAAACTGGAAATTTAAATATTCAACAAAGTTTATGGGACTTATCCTTTTTTATAGAAAACATTGCAATTAATATTTCAAGCCGATCAAAAAAAAAAATTTTTTTTAGCTTTTGAATGTAAGTAAAAACACTATTTTTTCAATTAAACTTTTTTTATTTATTCAAAAAACGTTTAATCTGTGACTTTTTCTCACCCAAAACAGCAAAATTTTAAACGTCCTGGACACAACCCATGGGAAAGTTTGCAACCGATCAACGGTCATTCTCTATTATGGCATAAAACCCAACAATTCCAGTTTTTACATTTTCAATTTTGACAAATTTCCTCTAACATTTCCTGAAACATTCACAGGACTTAAACTGAAATTTTTTTAACATGTTTAAACAGAAAAAATTCATACGATTTTTTACAAAAAAAGGGAAAAATTTGCACCTACGCCTAAAATTTCACTTTCCCCTGTTATAACGGAAGAAAACGAAAGGTTTATAGAAAAAAAAATAAAGAAAAAAATTCTGCACCATTAAAGGTTCCCTTGGGGAAAAATTTAAATTAAAAATACCATTACTGATCATTTTTCCATTTTTAACATGAATAAATTTTCTTTAAATGAAAGTCGCATTTTTATAAAGCGGAAATGAAAATTTTCATTTTTTTAAACTAATGTGGTATTAATTTAAAAGAAATAACTGAAAACACTGCTGTGATTGTTATCAAACTCTCAACACGGAGGTTTCATATTAGAAGCGGTTTTGATTGCTTGTGATTAATTTTCAATTTTTTTTTGAAAAAATTTGGGGGATTCTAGCTAATTTTTTCCTTCGGAACACAAAGGGACCAACACTGTCCTCCGAAAATGTTTCTTCGGGAAACACTAAGGACTAAACACTGTCCCCACATAATGTTTCTTCTGGAACACAAAGGGCACAACACTGTCCTCAGTAATGTTTCTTGAACACTAAGGACTCAACATGTCCTCACGAAATGTTTCTTCTGGAACACAAGGACTCAACACTGCCCCCACAAAATGTTCCTTCTGGAACACTAAGGACTAAACACTGTCCCACTAATGTTCCTTTTCGGAACACTAAGACTCAACACTGTCCTAAAACGAATTTTCTTCTGAACCTAAGGACTCAACACTGTCCCACGAAATTTTCTTCTGGAACACAAGGACCAAACTGTCCCCCAGTAATTTTCTTCGGAACACAAGGACTCAACCTGTCCTCACATAATGTTTCTTCCGGGAAGACTAAGGACTAAACATGTCCTCACGAATGTTTCTTCGGGAACACAAGGCTAAACATATCATAGGGGAGTTCGACACGTGGATTGGGTAAAGAAATACTACGAGCTGGTAGTACGAAATTACAGACAAGGGAGTACGCCCAAAACAGCCGAACCGCTCCCTCTCCCCCTTTACAACTGTGCCCGGGCCGCCCACAGTACCCATATGTGGGGGGGTCTTTGAATACTCCCAGGCACACAGATTTCAAACAGTGACTCAGGCAGAGAGGGTTGGTCGTGAGTCAACTGCACAGGGGTTACGGGTAACGGGATACACTCGGAAGCTGGGCACCAACGTATGTCTCCCGACAACAACAATACAAACTAAGAGGGCAGGTATACGGCGGGGCTTTTCTATACAATGTAAAAGTACACAAAATTAAACTTTTTAAAACATCATAAGTGAACTTGGAATGGAAGCTTACGTAATTGAAACTGTAAGCAATACAAGGTAAATATAGCACAACTTAAAACTCCATTAGTTTCCCAAAAATAGAAGGAAAAAAAAAAAATTTTAAACGATCGATCTGTTTCATTATCACGGATTTAGAAGGAAATATACAAAAAAAGAGGTTAACAGAAAGGGGCGATTCGGTGCACTCAAATTAGACTGTTAACTCTAAAAGGGGAGAGAACATGAACAAAAAAAAAAAATTTTTGAATACTGAAAGTTAACTGTAATTATTCATCTAACAGGTTATTTACATTAACCCAATCTGCTAGGGTGAGATTGACATATGCAAAAGGGGTCATCTCTGGGAGGATCAAACCGTAGCACTGGCTAACTCAGCGTAATTTTAGAAAAACTAATTTGGGAATTCAATTGATACTTGAGGACTTCTCAATACCTGCGTGACTAGGGAATAACGACATTCAGGTTGATCGTCTGACTGAGATCAAGGGAAAGAGTACAGGTCAGGGGATTTGTTGAGCTGTCACATTAGTCGGTTGGAACATCATTACCACATACAACTTTAATAAATAAACCCCCACATAAAAGACAGAAGCTTACACGACTTTCGGTCCGCTTTGGGCCATGACAAAGTCACACAACAGAGGAGGACAGGGCGGGGTATAAAGGCAGGAAGAGGTGGAGGAAGTATAGTGGGAGTAGTAGTGGTAGTAGTAGTATAGTAGTAACAAGAATTGTATAAATCCGAAGGGGAAATGACACTGCCAACACCCGGGACCCCCCCCCCAGACTTTCCCATCCAGCCAGCCCCCTGGATGGCGAAACGTCCCACAAAAAAGACAACCAAACCCGCACATTGGCTAATTTATCATAGATGTTGTAGAAGAAGAAAGGGGGTAGAGTGGAGTGGTCCAAGTCGACCGAAACGTCGTCGTAAGCTTTTTGTCTTTTTGCGGGAGGGGTATCGTTTTCCCCGCACGGTATTGGGGCCTTTTTGTTATTTTAAATTTTATGACCTAAAAGGATTCTTTATACACCAGTACTAAAAACCCCTAACCTTAACTTTTTTACCCGTGTATTTCAACTACTCGATAAGGACCAACAAACTTTTGATCAAGCTTTGGGATTCAGACGTTTGTTAAAGTTAATCACATAACTCCGAACCTACTTTTATTTTTGGGTGGCTTTTTGCTCAGTTTTGCGACTCTTTAAATTTAGCGTTGATTTATGAATTTTTTCCCCGGATTCTTCTAAAAACACTTTGACAAGCGATACGAGTTTTCTATGAAACACAGGGTTTTTAATTTGGTTCGGGTTAGAATATAACAACTCATAGGCAAACTTTATCTACACCGTACAATGCATAATGTGGGGTGTCACCTAAAAAACATTGTAAGCAGAATTAAAGCACACTGCACATCAGGTAAACTTCACCCCAAATTTTCACTTTGGGATTTATAGTGGGCCCAAAACTCAAGTACTTTCTTATTGTTTTGTTCCCCCTAACCCCTTGCGGCAAATGAGGGAAAAATGGTGGGTTTAGAGATCTTTGACAAGGTGCACAAATTTTCAAAATCTCATTAAGAATCACCTCCATTATCGTTTTCAGGGACTTAGATGGATGCCTGCAGAAAAGCGTTTTTTTAAAAAAGCTTTTGCTCTGCTCGGGGTCTTTTTCTCAAAGGGAAATAACTCACAATACTGGTGAAATGGTCTACCAAAAAACACAGATTTTTGTTACCTTGGGGGAAAATTGAAAAAATTTGTTAACAAATCAGCGCAACCTTTTCCCCCGGTTCGCTAGTAGTTGGTAACTTGATTTGGGTTAGGACCCTTAGCATTTCCTTTAGTTTCCGCAGACACACTTTCTTAACATACTCAAATATCATTCCAAACAGGGCCAAAGATTTCAAAACTGGCTTTTTTACTGAACGATCCTACCGGGGGTTTCAACACTTGTACATCGTGAACTACGTAAGCTACAATTCACTAGTGACTTGGAATTACAAAAGGTATACTCTTCTGCTAGGATCCCAACTCGGGTTCGATCAGTAATTTTTGTTCATGACAAAGTCACTGATGGGTGCTGGTGCTTCACAGTCGAATAAAATCTTCCGGAGCAGGGAAAGAATCACACCAGACCACATGGGATCTTTTCGTTAGCATTCTTACATCTTTAGCACTAAATGGAGGGGCTGCAGTTTCTTTAAAAACAGTCGGATAAGGTCCCCCCCCCCAATAATTTGACTTGCCAGGAAATGTCAAAGGGGGATTGAACTCTTTGGGTAGTCAAAGGGCCACTGGCTAACCTTCCAGAGGTTTTTTGTTCTGGGGAAAAGGGTATCTGAGCATGGTCTGTCAAGACTAAAAAGTACGAAAAAAAAATTCTCAAATGCTTTTAAAAACCCCTACAATCTAAAGCTTTTTGCTCATTACTGTATAATTACTTTTTGCCTTCGTAAGGGCCGGCTAGCAAAAGCAACGCTTTTTTTCTTGCCCTCGGTCTTTTGAGCTAGTACGGCCCTAAGCCAAATTTAACTACATTATTTCAGATGAAGGGTTAAAAAATCTGGAAATTTCAAAAATTGGGGGCAGAGTTACTTTTTTTTTAGAGTTTGGAAAGCTCTTTCTTGACGGGAAAGGGCCAACAAAAGGGGCACTTTCTTAAGCAACTCAGTTAAGGAGCAGCAGGAAGAAAAATGGAATGAAAATCTAAAAAAACCTGCAAGCCCAAAAAGGACTTCGGCATCAGCATTTTTTGGAGTTTGGAAAATTTTGTACGCGTTATTTACTTTGGTCTCGTAACCCCCCTTTGAGTGACACGGACCAAGAAACTTAATTTTTGATCTGAAAAATTGACATTTAGACAGTTGATCTTTAAAATTGGGTTCTTTCAGCTTTCCAAGTACTACACAATCTTTTTTAAAATGTGTATCCACGTCTTTAGAAAGACGATTTGTCATCTAATACACCAAAGTGCATTACCTATGAGCCTCTAAAGATACAGAGCCCCGAGAACGTATAGGGGAAGATGTAAACCAAACGCCATACGGGGGAATGAAATGACCTGTAGAGTGGGGAAAGCATTTGCTCTTGGCTGTCCTCGTGAAAGGGACTGCCAAAAAACCCCTTTTAACAAAACTAGGGTTAAAAGACTTGTTATCTCCGATGTTACTAAAAGATTTATTTATTTATTTATTTATTTTTTATAAATTTTTGCACCATACGAGGTACAAAAAAAAACAGAAAACATATGCCAAACCACTTTTACAGCAAAGCATTACGGGGTGGCTTAAAATTAACTTAAGATTTAAATTTAAGCAATGATGAAGCAGTAAAAACATTTAAAGTAAACAATTACTATAAAGCACAAGTGAGTATTACAAAGACAGGTCATATGAAGGATTTTGTTAGTTATGTATTTAAAAAGTAATAAAGTTAGATTGGGTTTTAGGTTTAACATTTTTGGATATAATTGTAAAACATTTAAATATACAAATTTTTTAAGGTTCAGTTATTCTATTTTTTTTTGGTTTTTGGGGGAGTAATGATCTTTAGTAAGACTTGAATTTTTAAACAAAGTGTTTTTTTTTAAAATTTACAGGTAAGAATTCCGATTTTTTGGGCCTTTTTTTGTGCATTTAGTTTTTGCATATGTGAGATAACACGAGGAACACAAAGAGGATCTTTTCCTTGTGTTATGGGCATGTTCTGTTTAGGTTTGGGAAGGAGATGTTTGAGGGGGGGGTTAATATCAGAGTTTAAATGTTCTATGTATTAAAAGGGGCGTAATAATATGGATGTTTTGTATGGGGATAGGTTTAGTTTTTGAATTTGGGGGAGTGTGCGCCTTTAGGGGGAAAAATTTTTTACATCTAACTGCAGCCTTTTTTTGGGAATTATGGCGAGAGGTTAACGTTGTTGAGCCCCATGCAAAAAATTCCTAGGGAGAAGGGGGAAATAAGAAGGATTAGGGCCAGGAGGGGGGACGGGAACATAGTACCGTATCTTCGATATATGCCACAGTCTTTAAATTTCTTTGAAAATTTTTGTATAGTGTATGAAAATTTGAGTCTATTACAAGGTGATTCCCAAAATTTTCCCCCCTGTTTGCTTTGTGAAGGTGATCCTTTTATTTTGTTAAGAGGGACATCTTTCCTGTTACCAAACTGAATGAAGTAGGTTTTGTCAATGTTTATGTAAGTTTGTTAGTCCCCCTCCAGGTAGATATTACCCCTTTTCGGGATTTACAGTATTGGCTAGTGACTGGGCCGGGGGAGAGAAGACGTATGTGTGTCATCTCAAATAGTGTGGGTTGATAAATTGCGAACATTTGGAAGGGCTTTTTTGATAGGAGAAAAAAGAAAGGGGGCCCAAAGGGCACTTTTCCCCGTGGGGCAAACCCAAATTAATTTGGGTTCGCAAAAGTTTGCCCCCTTTTTCGTACACAATTGGCTTCTGTTTCTGAGGTAGACTTAGGAATTGAGGGAGTGCCCCTTTTAAACCCTAGTGTGAAAATTTTTTCGGGAGCAAAATCATGGTCAACTGTATCAAAAACTTTTCGTAAGTCAAAGAAGATCCCCAGTGGGACTTCTTTTTCTCTATTGCAGTGTATATATGTTCTAGCATGTGTATAATAGCATCATTAGTATTTTTATTAGGCCTGAATCCAAATTGGCAGGGGTTGAGTATGTTTCTGGGAGATAAGGTAGGAGTAGATTCGTTTATGAATTAGTTTTTCAAAGATTTTTGAGAGAGGGTGTAAGTTGGATATTGGCCTATAGTTATTCAACTCTGTTTGGTCTCCTCCTTTGTGGATCGGGGTGACCCTTGCTATTTGAGTACTGTAGGGAAGGTGGAGGATTCAATGGATTTGTTAAAGAGTGTTGCAATGATTGGAGATAGCACTTGTGACACTTTTTTATATATAAAGGGTGGTAAGGTACTTAAATCTCCTGCCTTGTTTTTTAGTGCATTGATAATAAGGGAGACTTCGTATGGGTTAGTCGGAGCTAGGAACAGTGTGTTCGGGTAGTTGCCGGTGAGGTAGTTATTTGGTGGGGTATCTGAGCTTGGGATTTTATGGGCAAGGTTTTGTCCTATAGTGGAGAAGAAATCATTGAGTCTGTTTGCTGTTTCTGTTGGTGGGAGTTGGGGTTCATCTGATTTTGCTAATTTTATTTCGCTATTTCGTACAGGGAGTGGAAAGCGATCTGGAAGGGTTTCGCCGTTTAAACTTCCTAAATTCAATCATGGGCGCCAGTACCCATCCTTTTAGGTACTAGTATCAAGGGTGCTTCCAAGGTGGACTTGCTAGGTGCAATAAACTCCATCATCAGCATTTGGATTGATTCAAGTCTTCTGCGACAGCACTTGTGAATGAGGCATTCTGTACGAGGTATGTAGATAGGTCTAGTACCAGGTTCAAGTGGAATCGATTGGACAATAAGTTCGTTATTACCCATCTTCTCACCTGGTTAAAGCAATGGCTTTTACGGACGTTTGTTTCAACAGAGTCAACAAACGCTTGACTTCATCTGGGAGTCTAGTGGGAGCTAAGTCTTTCTCCTCAAATGGTGGAACAGATTATCCAGTGAAGTGATGAGGTCTGGCTTGGATAAGCCACTCTATGCCAAGGAAGGGTGAACACCACTCTTAGCATCCACGGTGCACAAAGCGATATAGGGCAGTACTTCAGAGGAACTTGGCTTACTTCTTACTTGTGGCTTACTTCTCGCTCTCAGCTGGGTTATGAAGCTTGGGTTGGCTGACTGGCTTACCCACGGAATGGCTGATTGGAAGACGTTGTAACGATGCACAAAGCACGGAGGAGCAAGTGGATGACAGGGCGCAGGCTGGATGTAGGGCCTGACTGGCGTTCACTTCCACAGTCTGGCTTTACAGACTGATTAATTGCAAAAATCGGGGTCATACCCTCGGAGGATTGAAGCATTTAGGCACAGAACTAAGCAGGAAGCTTGATGAAAACGGCTACAACAGGCTTGGCTGGCTCAAGGTTGTGAGTGAGGGTAAGCGGCTGGCTGGAGGTTCACTTATAACCCGCGGGTTACTCACAACCAGTCTTCTAAGTCTTGATTACCCTTAAAACTACTCCACGCTACACACCGCTGTCACCCATTTATCATGTGGAGTAGTTTGACACGTGGATTGGGTAAGTAAATACTCACGTAGGCTGGTAGTACGTATAATTCAGACCAAGGTGAAGTAGCGCCCTTACAGCCGCTAACCTTTTCTCTCTGCTTCTCTCTCGTAAACTGACTGGCCTGGTCCGCCCACAGTCCCCATATGTGAGGGGGTCTTTGAAATTTTTCTTTTTACTGGGGGGCCTGGGTCAGCACATGAGTTCAAAACAGTGTCTCAGGCAGAGACGGTGGTCGTGAGTCAAACTGGCACAGTGGGTACTGGTAACTGGTTCTACTACTGAGAAACACTGTCCTCAGTAATGTTTCGTCTTCTGGAAACACTAAAGGATCAACACTGTCTCGCGTAATGTTTCTTCTGGAACACTAAGGACTCAACTGTCCTCACGTAATGTTTCTTTTGGAACACTAAGGGGGGGGGGGGGGGGGGGGGGGGGGGGGGACTCCAACACTGTCCTCATGTTAATGTTTCTTCTGGATCCACTAAGGACTCAACTCTGTCCTCAGTAATGTTTCTTCTGGAACATAAAGGATCAACCCACTGTCCTCACGTATGTTTCTTTCTGGAACACTAAGGACTCAACATGTCCTCACGTAATGTTTCTTCTGGACAACACTAAGGACTATCACCTTCTCAGGAAATGTTCACATGGTTTAAAAAAATAATTTTCAAGTTTTGTGGTTTTATATTTTTTTTATATAAATCAGGGAATTGCGGGGACTTGAAACTGTCATATGCGAGTAATAAACCTCACAGGCCAGTGTGTTAACACACTTTTCTGTGAGTTTTAAGACTCACTTACCAGGGGTTAGAGCCCCTACCATTACATGATTTGTTTGCAATAGTATATTATTACGATTTCGGTTACCTGAAGTGTACCTGGAGATGTTTCGGGGGTCAACGCCCCCGCGTCCCGGTCTGAGACCAGGCTCGTGGTGGATCAGTGTTGATCAACCAGGATGTTACTGTTGGTCGACGCTGGCTGACCGTACGAACCAAAGCCCGGATGGTTCAGGTACTGGACTTTGGTTGCCTGTTCCATTGCCTCTTGAGACAAGCCAGGGGTCTATTGTAATCCCCCTTATGTTATGTGGGAGACAATTGATCAGTCTTGGGCCCTGGACACTTATTTTGGTGTGCAAGTTTGGTATCAATCCCTCCCGGATCTTCCAAGTGTAGTTGAGCTGTTTTTTTTCAATTTATGATTACATTTTGTTAATGTGTTATAAAACAGTATGTCATGACGATTTCGTTTATAGACAAACTACGGCACGGGTGGGGAGTTGACTCGCAGCTGGTCTAGTACTCGTCCCTGATGATCCAACCACTCCTGTTGCCAACACACACACACACACACACACACACACACCCACACACCACACCACAAATCTGTGTCACAAACCTTCTGGGAGTTTTATGATAAAAATAACAGAAGTAAGACAGAGAGGGAACGAGGGGGTGGGTTGATGATCTTCTTGGACTGCAAGAAGGCCTTTGACAAGTTCCTCACAGAGATTAGTGCAGAAGCTAGAGCATCAGGCGCATATAACAGGCCCCCCCCCCCCCCCCGGAAGGGCACTGCAATGGATCAGAGAATAACTGACAGGGAGGCAACAACGAGTCATGGTAGTAATGATTTATCAACAGTGGGCACCTGTGACGAGCGGGGTTCCCACAGGGGTCGGTCCTAGGACCAGTGCTATTTTTGGTATATTTGTGCACGACATGACGGAAGGGTTTAGACTCTGAAGTGTCCCTGTGTGCAGATGATTTGAAGTTAATGAGGAGAATTAAATCTGATGAGGGACAGGCAGGACTTCAAAGAGACCGGACGACTGGACACCTGGTCCAGCAAAAGGCTCTTCTCGGAATTTAATCCTGCAATGCAAAGTCATGAAAGATCGGGGAAGGGCACAGAAGACCACAAGACAGGTATCGGCTAAGGTGCAAAGACTGCAAACCTCACAAGGAGGAAAGATCTTGGGGTGAGTTTAACACGAGCATGTTCGGAGCACACATCACCCCCCCCCCCCCCCCCCCCTATCAGATAACTGCTGCAGCATATGGGCGCCTGGCAAACCTGAGAACAGCATTCCGACACCTAGTAAGGAATCATTCAAGACACTGTACACCGTGTATGTCAGGCCCATTACTGAGTTTGCAGCCACCTGTTTGGAACCGCACTTGATAAAGCACGCAAGAAACTAGAGAAAAGTACAAAGGTTTGCAACAGGTTAGTTCCAGAGCTAAGGGGAAATGTCCTATGAAGAACGATTAGGAAAATCGGGCCTGACGACCACTGGAGGAAGGAGGGTCAGGGGAGAGACATGGATAACGAATATTAAAATACTGGCCCCCCCCATGGAATAGACAAGATGGACAAGGACAGGATATTCCAGGGAGGGACACAGAAAAAGAGGCCCAATTGAAGGTGAAGACACTAATGAGTCAGAGACGATAGTAGAAGTATTTCTTCCGTATTGAGTTGTAAGGAGTGGATATAGCCTAGAAAATGACGTTAGTGGAGGCAGGAACATACACAGTTTATAAGTACGAGGTTTGTAAAGCTCATGGAGCGGGGAGTGGGAGGGCCTAGTAGCAACGGTGAAGAGGCGGGGCCAGGAGCAGGACTCGACCCCTGCAACCACAATAGGGACTAATAAATAGGTGTGTTCCACACAACACACACACACAAACAATACACTTACACACACATACACACACACATTACACCACACACTCATACACCACACACCCACACACACACACACATCCACACACACACTTGAGAGAAGAGGCGGGCCAGGAGCTGGTTTTCGACCCTGCATCCACAGTTAGGTTGAGTAGAATTACGTTGGTACACACACACACCTCTAGCGACCAGTGATAGGCGGGCCAAGCGCTATGAATCGACCCTGCAAACTCAATTTAGGTGAGTACACATAACACAATACAGAGGGGACACAGAAGAACAAGGGTCACACGGAAGTTGACAGACTCGATGAGTCAAGGGGATGTTAGGAAGTATTTCTTCAGTCATTGTCAGGATGTGGAATAGGTCTAGCAAGTGATGGTATATATAGTGGAGGCAGGAACCATTAATAGCTTTAAGATGAGGTATGATATAGCTCATGGGACCGGGTGCGAGACAAGCTAGAGCGATCAGTGAAGAGGCGGGGCCAGGAGCTGAGTCTCGAACTCCTGCAACCACAATTAGGTGAGTATGGCTTATAGGTGCTCGCAAACCTAGGAATAACTTTTCGACAACCTACGTAATCATTGAATGAAGACACTTGTACATTGAGTAACGTCAGGTTCTATTAGAAATACAGGATCACTCACACACTGAAGTCTTAAGTTATGGCAATATGGTGATACTTTTCTCGAATTTGTAGCGACTTAAATGGTAGATATCTCCTTACATGATCGTTAGAAAAATTTCACTGGAATAGAACTCAAAACCAGAGATTATACTGCAACTTGCATTTTTATGGCATTTTCTAAATTTCTGGGCAAACTGCCAATATAAAAATTATTTTTACATCAAACCAGACTAAACTTGTATCAAGGTTCAGTGTCATTTCCCGGGCTCAGATACCAAGTCCAACATAGGGGCTAATGTAAACCACTTGCTATGATCAACATAGGGGCTTATATAAACACTTGCTACATGATCAACATAGGGCTTCTAATAAACACTGCTACATGATCAACCATAGGGACTAACTGTAAAACACTGCTACATGATCCAACATAGGGGCTTATATAAACACTAGCCACATGATCAACATAGGGGCTTATATAAACACTGCTACATGATACATAGGGGCTAATGTAAACACTGCCACATGATCACACCCCTTAGGGGCTATAATAACACTGCTACATGATCAACTAGGGCTCATATTAAACACTGCTACTTGATCAACATAGGGGCTATATAAACACTGTCCATGATCAACATAGGGTTTTAATGTTAAACACTGCTACATGATAATAATAGGGGTTAATATCAACATGCTTACATGTCACATAGGGGCTTAATATAAAACACTGGCTACATTGGGATCAACAGTAGGGGCTCTATAAACACTGCTACATGATCAACATAGGGGTAATATAAACACTGCTACATGATCAACATAGGGGACTAATAAAAAAACGCTACATGATCAACATAGGGGCTCATATAAACCATGCTACATGATCAACATAGGGGCCTAATATAAAACACTGCTACATAATCAACATAGGGGGCTAATTTATACCACTGCTACATGCTTAACATACGGGTTAATATAAACATGCTACATGGATCAAACGTAGGGGTAATATAAACACTGCTACATGATCAATATAGGGGTATATAACCACTGCTACAAGATCAACTTAGGGGGCTAATTAATAAACACTGCTGATGATCATCATTGGGCAATAATAACACTGCTACATGTCCAACAAAGGGGCTAATATAAAGATGCTACATGATCAACATATGGGCTCATATAAAACACTGCTGCATGATCAACATAGGGGCTATATTAAAACACAGCTTACATGGTCAAACATAGGGGCTAATATAAACACTGCTTACATGTCAAATAGGGGCCTAATATAAACACTGCTACATGATCACCTTAGGGGCTAATTATAAACATGCTACATGGTCAACATAGATTAGTAGGGTATATTTAACACTGCTAATGGTAACATAGGGGCTAATATTAAACACTGCTACATGATCAACTGCTTAGTTTGTTTTCCAATTTTAACAAAATTTTTCTTTATCTGCCTCCTACAATGTCTCTACGTAATACAAGAGCAAGTTTAGAATGGGCGCGGGGGGTAACTTTAGCGACAAAAAACATGACTTTACTATTCAGAAAAATTTCAACTTTACACAGCAGAAAAATAGTTATGGTCGCCATCTTCACCAGCAAACAGAGAGAGACAGACAGAGAGGAAGAGAGCGAACGGAGAGAGGCAGACCAGAGAGAAGATCAAAGGAAGAGGATGTAAAACTTCCCATAGACTATAACAAGATGATCAGTGTTTAAATAACTTTTATTTTAATTTTTTTATTACTGTTTGTTTTCTTCTCTTTTTCAATTATTTTAGACTATAATTATTAATTACCTAATATTTATACACTAAAATGTGTCATTTTTAAAATACCTACTTCCAGTTATTTAACAAAATTATAAACACTGACGGGCCGCGGGTTGTGTATATATTTTGCTATACTTAATTAATTGGTTTTTATTGCGGATTGTCTCTTGAAATGATCAACCTCCACGAAATTACAAACTAAAATTCTTGATAGTCTACAGTAACTCAAATGATTCTAAATTCTAATATTTAATTTTTACTAAATAACGTCTCTGCATTAGAAATCGCAATCCATTCCACATACAGCCAGACTTGCTGGCAAGTTAGTAGGTGGGCAGTTGTAGAGGCAGGAATGGGGTGGCAAGTAGTGGCCAGTGTAGAGGCAGGAATTATGCTGGCCAAGTAGTGCCAGTGTTGAGGTGGAACTGTGCTGGCCAAGTGTGGCAGTGTAGTGGCCAGGAACTGTGTGGCCAAAGTAGTGGCCAGTGTTGAGGCAGGAACTGTGTGCCATGTAGTGGCCAGTTGTAGAGGCAGGATACTGTGCTGGCCAAGTAGTGGCCAGTGTAGAGGCCAGGAACTTTGCTGACCAAGTAGTGGCCCGTGTAGAGGCCAGGAACTGTGCTGGCCAAGTAGTGGCCAGTGTAGAGGCCAGGAACTGTGCTGACAAAGTAGTGGCCTGTGTAGAGGCCAAGAATGAGACTCCACACTGCAGCAACAAGAAGGTGAGTATCACTATGACTATAAAATAATAAATAAGTGAAATCAAAGTTGTGAGTAAGGCAGACAAACCCAGACTAAAACACTCAGAGGTAATGAATGTCCTGAGCAAACTGGACGTTTTGATCACAAAGACATCAAAGGTTTTTTGCAACAATTATAGCAAGGTGTTAAACAATGAAAGTTATGAAGCATCCAAACTCTTTTTTTTACCTTGTTTTTCAAGTTACTTATTACTTAACAACAGCGATCAAACTAAACTGAGGTACAAAATTAAACGAGTATGTCGCTAGAAGGATTTGGAACTAAACCCTCCTGCAGCCGCGGGAGAGGATATGAACAACAGTGGTAGAAACCTTACCTGTTATATAAAATCTAATAACATAGCAGCAATAACAAACATTGAAATATCTGTTCGTGAACCTTGTCGATCCAAATAAGAGACATCGTCATTCTGATTGATTAGGACCACTTTCATGATTTTATCACATTAAGATATGAATGTGAGACTTATGTCTGATTAGGTCCTCTGGCAGCCTCATCATAAGCTCCAGAATTCATGAGAACTTCACCGTACAAGAAATGCCTGAGTCTGTAATAGTAATGATTGGTGAACCTGTGGATCCACTAGAGAGAGAGAGACAGAGACAGAGACAGAAAGAGAGAGAGAGAATTATGATAGTAATAAAGATCCAGATCATAAACTGTGGACTATGACTGTGGTAGGAGTCAGGGAAGACTGTGGGTTGTGACTGTGGCAGGAGTCAGGAAAGACTGTGGGTTGTGGCTGTGGCAGTAGTCAGGGAAGACTGTGGGTTGTGACTGTCGAAGGAGTCAGGAAGACTGTGGGTTGTGACTGTGGTAAGAGTCAGGGAAGACTGTGGGTTGTAACTGTGGTAGAAGTCAGGGAAGACTGTGGGTTGTGACTGTGGAAGGAGTCAGGGAAGACTGTGGGTTGCGACTGTGGTAAGAGTCAGGGAAGACTGTGGGTTGTGACTGTGGTAGGAGTCTGGGAAGACTGTGGGATGTGACTGTGGTAGGAGTCAGGGAAGACTGTGGGTTGTGACTGTGGTAGAAATCAGGGAAGACTGTGGGTTGCGACTGTGGTAGAAATCAGGGAATACTGTGGGTTGTGACTGTGGTAGGAGTCAGGGAAGACTTTCGTTTGTGACTGTGGTAGGAGTCAGGGAAGACTGTGGGTTGTGACTGTGGTAGGAGTCAGGGAAGACTGTGGGTTGTAACTGTGATAGAAATCAGGGAAGACTGTGGGTTGCGACTGTGGTAGAAATCAGGGAAGACTGTGGGTTGTCACTGTGGTAGGAGTCAGGGAAGACTGTGGGTTGTGACTGTGGTAGAAATCAGGGAAGACTGTGGGTTGTGACTGTGGTAGGAGTCAGGGAAGACTGTGGGTTGTGACTGTGGTAGAAATCAGGGAAGACTGTGGGTTGTGACTGTGGTAGGAATCAGGGAAGACTGTGGGTTGTGACTGTGGTAGGAGTCAGGGAAGACTGTGGGTTGTGACTGTGGTAGAAATTTATAGAAGACTGTGGGGGTTTTGACTGGGGGAGGAGTCAGGGAAGACTGTGGGTTGTGGCTGTGGTAGTAGTCAGGGAAGACTGTGGGTTGTGACTGTGGTATGAGTCAGGGAAGACTGTGGGTTGTGGCTGTCGTAGAAGTCAGGGAAGACTGTGGGTTGTGACTGTGGAAGGAGTCAGGGAAGACTGTGGGATGTGACTGTGGTAAGAGTCAGGGAAGACTGTGGGTTGTGACTGTGGTAGGAGTCAGGGAAGACTGGGGTGTGTGACTGTGGTAGGAGTCAGGGAAGACTGTGGGTTGTGACTGTGGTAGAAATCAGGGAAGACTGTGGGTTGCGACTGTGGTAGAAATCAGGGAATACTGTGAGTTGACTGTGGTAGGAGTCAGGGAAGACTTTCGGTTGTGACTGTGGTAGGGGTCAGGGAAGACTGTGGGTTGTGACTGTGGTAGGGGTCAGGGAAGACTGTGGGTTGTGACTGTGGTAGGAGTCAGGGAAGACTGTGGGTTGTGACTGTGGTAGAAATCAGGGAACACTGTGGGTTGTGACTGTGGTAGGAGTCAGGGAAGACTTTCGGTTGTGACTGTGGAGGGGTCAGGAAAACGTGGGTTGGACTTGGTAGGGTCAGGGAAGCTATGGGTTGTGACTGTGATAGAAATCGGGGAAGGGGTGTGGATTTGACTGTGTTAGGAGTCAGGAAAATTTTTATGT
>NC_069482.1:26726763-26779263 GCF_026875155.1 Cherax quadricarinatus
TGTTCACAATTTACATAAACGACATAGATGAGGGAATAAATAGCGACATAAGCAAATTTGCTGATGACACCAAAATAGGCCGTCCAATTCATTCTAATGAGGACACTAGAGCACTCCAGGATGGTTTGAATAGAGTGACGCAATGGTCGGAGAATTGGCAGATGCAGTTTAATATTGACAAATGCAATGTTCTAAATGTTGGACAGTTAAATAACCATGCCACATATAAACTAAATAATGTAGATCTTAATACTACCGATTGCGATAAGGATTTAGGAGTTCTGGTTAGCAGTAACCTAAAACCAAGACAACAGTGAATTAGTGTTCGCAATAAAGCTAACAGAATTCTTGGCTTCGTATCTAGAAGTATAAATAATAGAAGTCCTCAGGTTGTTCTTCAACTCTATATATCCTTGGTTAGGCCTCATTTAGACTATGCTGCTCAGTTCTGGTCACCATATTACAGAATAGATATAAATGCTCTGGAAAACGTACAAAGGAGGATGACAAAGATGATCCCATGTATCAGAAATCTTCCCTATGAGGATAGACTGAAGGCCCTGAATCTGCACTCTCTCGAAAGGCGTAGAATTAGGGGGGAAATGATCGAGGTGTATAAATGAAAAACAGGAATAAAAAAGGGGATGTAAATAGTGTGCTGAAAATTTCCAGCCAAGACAGGACTCGCAGCAATGGTTTCAAGTTGGAAAAATTCAGATTCAGGAAGGATATAGGAAAGCACTGGTTTGGTAATAGAGTTGTGGATGAGTGGAACAAGCTTCCGAGTACAGTTATTGAGGCTAAAACATTGTGTAGTTTTAAAAATAGGTTAGATAAATACATGAGTGGGTGTGGGTGGGTGTGAGTTGGACCTGACTAGCTTGTGCTGCTGGGTCTGGTACAGTGCTCCATACTTGAGTGGGGATGACCAGACTGGGTGGGTCATTGGGATAATCCGGGGGGGGGGGAACATGGACCTGCTCCGCATGGGTCAGTAGACCTGTTGCAGTGTTCCTTCTTTCTTATGTTCTTATGTACTGTACAGGTATACTATATGTACTGTACAGGTGTACTGTATGAACTGTACAGGTGTAGTGTATGTACTGTACAGGATTTCTGTACGTACTGTACAGGTGTACTGCATGTAGTATACAGGTGTACTGCATGTATTGTGCAGGTGTACTGTATGTACTGTGCAGGTGTACTGTATGTACTGTACAGGTGTACTGTACAGGTGTACTGTATGTACTGTACAGGTGTACTGTATGTACTGTACAGGTGTGCTGCATGTACTGTACAGGTGTGCTGCATGTACTGTACAGGTGTGCTGCATGTACTGTACAGGTGTGTTGCATGTACTGTACAGGTGTACTGTATGCACTGTACAGGTGTACTGTATGCACTGTACAGGTGTACTGTATGCACTGTACAGGTGTACTGTATGTACTGTACAGGTGTACTGTATGTACTGTACAGGTGTGCTGCATGTACTGTACAGGTGTGCTGCATGTACTGTACAGGTGTGTTGCATGTACTGTACAGGTGTACTGTATGTACTGTATAGGTGTACTGTATGTACTGTATAGGTGTACTGTATGTACTGTACAGGTGTACTGTATGTACTGTACAGGTGTACTGTATGTACTGTGCAGGTGTACTGTATGTACTGTACAGGTGTGTTGCATGTACTGTACAGGTGTACTGTATGTACTGTATAGGTGTACTGTATGTACTGTATAGGTGTACTGTATGTACTGTACAGGTGTACTGTATGTACTGTACAGGTGTACTGTATGTACTGTACAGGTGTACTGTATGTACTGTGCAGGTGTACTGTATGTACTGTATAGGTGTGTTGTATGTACTGTATAGGTGTACTGTATGTACTGTACAGGTGTGCTGCATGTACTGTACAGGTGTGTTGCATGTACTGTACAGGTGTACTGTATGCACTGTACAGGTGTACTGTATGCACTGTACAAGTGTACTGTATGTACTGTACAGGTGTACTGTATGTACTGTATAGGTGTACTGTATAGGTGTACTGTATGTACTGCACAGGTGTACTGTATGTACTGTACAGGTGTACTGTATGTACTGTACAGGTGTACTGTATGTACTGTACAGGTGTACTGTATGTACTGTACATGTGTACTGTATGTACTGTACATGTGTACTGTATGTACTGTACAGGTGTACTGTTTGTACTGTACAGGTGTACTGTTTGTACTGTACAGGTGTACTGTATGTACTGTACAGGTGTACTGTATGTACTGTACAGGTGTACTGTATGTACTGTACAGGTGTGTTGTATGTACTGTACAGCACACCTGTACAGTACATACAGCACACCTGTACAGTACATACAGCACACCTGTACAGTACATACAGCACATCTGTACAGTACAAACAGTACACCTGTACAGTACATGCAGTACACCTGTACACCTGTACATGCAGTACAGGTGTACTGCATGTACTGTACAGGTGTACTGCATGTACTGTACAGGTGTACTGTTTGTACTGTACAGGTGTGCTGTATGTACTGTACAGGTGTGCTGTATGTACTGTACAGGTGTGCTGTATGTACTGTACAGGTGTGCTGTATGTACTGTACAGGTGTACTGTATGTACTGTACAGGTGTACTGTATGTACTGTACAGGTGTGCTGTATGTACTGTACAGGTGTGCTGTATGTACTGTACAGGTGTACTGTATGTACTGTACAGGTGTACTGTATGTACTGTACAGGTGTGCTGTATGTACTGTACAGGTGTACTGTATGTACTGTACAGGTGTGCTGTATGTACTGTACAGGTGTACTGTATGTACTGTACAGGTGTACTGTATGTACTGTACAGGTGTACTGTACAGGTGCATATTTCTCTGAATACGTATATACTGACAATGTACTTTAGTCTGTTTTAGAGATTTACGTGTTCCTGACTGATAGTATTGAAAGAAAGTACCGAGTTTCCGTCTCACTACATTCCCTTTAGTCAGAATTCATTGTTTAAGAAGTGTGATTGGGAACCTGGTGGCAGCGGAGCCCAGCACATGTGTCAACCAGTCTCAGGAACAGTACGCATATTTATGTATCCTGTGACCAGCCGGGAAGTGAACCCAGGAGTCTCATACCCAGTGTGATCACTGGGTCTCTGATGTTTGTAGTATGGTGGTATGGTGAACCGAGTCATCGGTTCCCAGGAGACTGTCTACATCTCCCCGGATTCATTCCCAATTGTTTGTACTAATATATTAAGTGTATGGTAGAGTTATTATTGAAAGAATTAAGAGTAAAACGGAGAATAGGATAGCAGATGAACAAGGAGGCTTTAGGAAAGGTAGGGGGTGTGTGGACTAGGTGTTTACAGTGAAACATATAAGTGAACAGTATTTAGATAAGGCTAAAGAGGTCTTTGTGGCATTTATGGATTTGGAAAAGGCATATGACAGGGCGGATAGGGGGGCAATGTGGCAGATGTTGCAGGTGTATGGTGTAGGAGGTAGGTTACTGAAAGCAGTGAAGAGTTTTTACGAGGATAGTGAGGCTCAAGTTAGAGTATGTAGGAAAGAGGGAAATTATTTCCCAGTAAAAGTAGGTCTTAGACAAGGATGTGTGATGTCACCGTGGTTGTTTAATATATTTATAGATGGGGTTGTAAGAGAAGTAAATGCGAGGGTCTTGGCAAGAGGCGTGGAGTTAAAAGATAAAGAATCACACATAAAGTGGGAGTTGTCACAGTTGCTCTTTGCTGATGACACTGTGCTGTTGGGAGATTCTGAAGAGAAGTTGCAGAGATTGGTGGATGAATTTGGTAGGGTGTGCAAAAGAAGAAAATTAAAAGTGAATACAGGAAAGAGTAAGGTTATGAGGATAACAAAAAGATTAGGTGATGGAAGATTGGATATCAGATTGGAGGGAGAGAGTATGGAGGAGGTGAATGTATTCAGATATTTGAGAGTGGACGTGTCAGCGGATGGGTCTATGAAAGATGTGGTGAATCATAGAATTGATGAGGGGAAAAGGGTGAGTGGTGCACTTAGGAGTCTGTGGAGACAAAGAACTTTGTCCTTGGAGGCAAAGAGGGGAATGTATTAGAGTATAGTTTTACCAACGCTCTTATATGGGTGTGAAGCATGGGTGATGAATGTTGCAGGGAGAAGGCTGGAGGCAGTGGAGATGTCATGTCTGAGGGCAATGTGTGGTGTGAATATAATGCAGAGAATTCGTAGTTTGGAAGTTAGGAGGAGGTGCGGGATTACCAAAACTGTTGTCCAGAGGGCTGAGGAAGGGTTGTTGAGGTGGTTCGGACGTGTAGAGAGAATGGAGAGAAACAGAGTGACTTCAAGAGTGTATCAGTCTGTAGTGGAAGGAAGGCGGGGTGGGGGTCGGTATAGGAAAGGTTGGAGGGAAGGGGTAAAGGAGGTTTTGTGTGCGAGGGGCTTGGACTTCCAGCAGGCATACGTGAGAGTGTTTGATAGGAGTGAATGGAGACAACTGGTTTTTAATACTTGACGTGCTGTTGGAGTGTAAGCAAAGTAACATATATGAAGGGGTTCAGGGAAACCGGCAGGCCGGACTTGAGTCCTGGATATGGGAAGTACAGTGCCTGCACTCTGAAGGAGGGGTGTTAATGTTGCAGTTTAAAAACTGTAGTGTAAAGCACCCTTCTGGCAAGACAGTGATGGAGTGAATGATGGTGAAAGTTTTTCTTTTTCGGGCCACCCTGCCTTGGTGGGAATCGGCCAGTGTGATAATATATATATATATATATATATATATATATATATATATATATATATATATATATATATATATATATATATATATTATAGGTGTAGCTGTGTTGGCAGGTTAGTAGGCTAGGTGTAGCTGTGTTGGCAGGTTAGTAGGCTAGGTGTAGCTGTGTTGGCAGGTTAGTAGGCTAGGTGTAGCTGTGTTGGCAGGTTAACAGGCTATGTGTAGCTGTGTTAGCAGGTTAGTAGGCTAGGTATAGCTGTATTGGCAGGTTAGTATGCTATGCGTAGATGTGTTAGCAGGTTAGTAGGCTAGGTGTAGCTGTGTTGGCAGGGTAGTAGGCTATGTGTAGCTGTGTTGGCAGGTTAGTAGGCTAGGTGTAGCTGTGTTGGCAGGTTAGTAGGCTAGGTGTAACTGTGTTGGCAGGTTAACAGGCTATGTGTAGCTGTGTTAGCAGGTTAGTAGGCTAGGTATAGCTGTATTGGCAGATTAGTATGCTATGCGTAGATGTGTTAGCAGGTTAGTAGGCTAGGTGTAGCTGTGTTGGCAGGGTAGTAGGCTATGTGTAGCTGTGTTGGCAGGGTAGTAGGCTAGGTGTAGCTGTGTTGGCAGGTTAGTAGGCTAGATGTAGCTGTGTTGGAAGGTTAGTAGGCTAGGTGTAGCTCTGTTGGCAGGTTAGTAGGCTAAGTGTAGTTGTGTTGGCAGGTTAGTAGGCTAGGTGTAGCTGTGTTGGCAGGTTAGTAGGCTAGGTGTAGCTGTGTTAGCAGGTTAGTAGGCTAGGTGAAGCTGTGTTGGCAGGTTAGTAGGCTAGGTGTAGTTGTGTTGGCAGGGTAGTAGGCTAGGTGTAGCTGTGTTGGCAGGTTAGTAGGCTAGGTGTAGTTGTGTTGGCAGGTTAGTCTGGTGTAGTTGTGTTGGCAGGTTAGTAGGCTAGGTGTAGCTATGTTGGCAGGTTAGTAGGCTAGGTGTAGCTATGTTGGCAGGTTAGTAGGCTAGGTGTAGCTGTGTTGGCAGGTTAGTAGGCTAGGTGTAGTTGTGTTAGCAGGTTAGTAGGCTAGGTGTAGTTATGTTGGCAGGTTAGTAGGCTAGGTGTAGCTGTGTTGGCAGGTTAGTAGGCTAGGTGTAGCTGTGTTAGCAGGTTAGTAGGCTAGGTGTAGCTGTGTTGGCAGGTTAGTAGGCTAGGTGTAGCTGTGTTGGCAGGTTAGTAGGCTATGTGTAGCTGTGTTAGCAGGTTAGTAGGCTAGGTGTAGCTTTGTTGGCAGGTTAGTAGGCTAGGTGTAGTTGTGTTGGCAGGTTAGTAGGCTATGCGTAGCTGTGTTAGCAGGTTAGTAGGCTAGGTGTAGCTGTGTTGGCAGGTTAGTAGGCTATGCATAGCTGTGTTAGCAGGTTAGTAGGCTAGGTGTAGTTGTGTTGGCAGGGTAGTAGGCTAGGTGTAGATGTGTTGACAGGGTAGTAGGCTAGGTGTAGCTGTGTTGGCAGGTTAGTAGGCTAGATGTAGCTGTGTTGGCAGGTTAGTAGGCTAGTGTAGCCTACTAACTTGCCAACACATCTATGCGTAGCTGTGTTAGCAGGTTAATAGGCTAGGTGTAGCTGTGTTGGCAGGGTAGTAGGCTAGGTGTAGCTGTGTTGGCAGGTTAGTAGGCTAGGTGTAGCTGTGTTGGCAGGTTAGTAGGCTAGGTGTAGTTGTGTTAGCAGGTTAGTAGGCTAGGTGTAGCTATGTTGGCAGGTTAGTAGGCTAGGTGCAGTTGTGTTGGCAGGTTAGTAGGCTAGGTGTAGTTGTGTTGGCAGGTTAGTAGGCTAGGTGTAGCTGTGTTGGCAGGTTAGTAGGCTAGGTGTAGCTGTGTTGGCAGGTTAGTAGGCTAGGTGTAGCTGTGTTGGCAGGTTAGTAGGCTTTGCGTAGCTGTTGTTAGCAGGTTAGTAGGCTAGGTGTAGCTGTGTTGGCAGGTTAGTAGGCTAGGTGTAGCTCTGTTGGCAGGTTAGTAGGCTAGGTGTAGCTGTGTTGGCAGGTTAGTAGGCTAGGTGTAGTTGTGTTGGCAGGTACACGGCCTCTACCACCAATTATTGAACGCGACGCCCCCACCACACCTGAGTCTTGGGCTATTCTCTCTCTCCCTCTCTCTCTCTCTCCTCTCTTTCTCACTCTCTCTCTCTCATCTCTCTCTCTCTCTCTCCTCTCTTTCTCTCTCTTCTTCTCTCTCTTCTCTGTCTCTCTCTTCTCTGTCTCTCTCTTTCTCTCTCTCTCTTCTCTCTCTCCTTCTCTCTCTCTCTCTCTCTCTCTCTTCTCTCTTCTCTCTCTTTCCTCTCTCTCTCTCTCTTTCTCTCTCTCTTTCTCTTTTTCTCTTTCTCTCTTTCTCTTCTCTTCTCTCTCTTTCTCTTCTCTCTTTCTCTTTCTCTCTCTCTCTCCTCTCTCTCTTCTCTTCTCCTCTTCTCTCCTCTCTCTCTCTCTCCTCTCTCTCTCTCTCTCTCTCTCTCTCTCTCTCTCTCTCTCCTCTCTTTCTTTCTCCTGTTTTACAAAGGGTTTTACAAGGTTAGGTTAATTAAGGACTTCTAATTTTATTTACAAGCTAAGAGTTGTTACCTACATCAGATTGTTTTTAAAGCCGTTTTTATTATTATGAGGCATTCAAATTGAGAACAGGATGAAGTTGGAGCCATCTGTGGGCCAGTGCTTTTTTTCGTTGATACGTTGATATCATTATGCTGTACGAACATATTCCACACCTGAGTCATCCTAGGAATAAGTTATTTCAGATGAAATGATGTTCTGGAGAAGGGTATAGAGTGAAGTTGCTGCTTGTGTAGAAGCTCGCTTGTCACTGTCCTCGGAGTGGAGCCATGTGTGGTACTTAGAAAATATTGGCCTTGTCCAAGAGAGTAAGGGTACCCACATTCATCCGGTGTCGAAGACTGCTGAAGTGACAGATCTATTGAGGAGAGATCTATCGAGGATAGATCTGCCCTCCGTCTCATCTGTCAAGAAGTGACAGATGAGACGGAGGGCAGGCAATCCAAGAATGTTGAGCGTACTCAAGGTATGAACGTACTTGTACTTCTTACAGAGTCTTGCAACCTCTGCTGTCAAGAAGAAGCGAGATACGTCTAAGTGCTGTAAGTTTCCTGGCCGCTTTGTTTGCAAAATTTACAACGTGGTTCTTCATAATCAGTTTGGAGTTAAATTTCACCCCAAGAATATCAACTTCATCCCAGGGTACCAATACCCTCCCAATTATTTTAATCACTGCTCCAGCATTACTGTCATGGTGCCTAGAGACTATCAGTTTTGTTTTCTCAGGAGCAATTGTGGACTGCCATCCTTTTCCCTAGGCTATAATAGCTGTAAACTGGTGATTGATGTAATTTAGAGTAGCTGGCATTTTCTCTCTTGGATAAGTAAATGTCAGAGTACAGTCGTCAGCACATGCATGGGACTCTTGGACGAGCTGAAGGTCACTGAAGTAAACATTCCATAACAAAGGCCCAAGCACACTCCCCTATGTCTTGTTGACTCTCTCCCGTTGAGAACTATGTTTAGAGATCTGCCTTGAAGGTTATCACTGAGGAAGCATAGTGCAGAGTCGGCGACTCCTATTGCTTGCACACTCGATCAAAATCACCAACAATGTCCAGTGTTACTACTCAGCTGACCTTGGATTCATCCAGTGACTGGCGACACATAATGGAGAGATTTATAAGCAGATCAGCAGCAGAGTAACCTTTTCTGAAGCCATAATGACGGTCACAAAGAAGCGAGTGATAGTCGAAAATCGATGTCATCTCCCGTGAGATTATTGTCTCAAAAATCTTGTTAGCGATTGGCAAGAGTGACACTGGTCTGTATCTTCTGATTTCTTTGACTTTTTTTTTTTTGAGAACAGAATGCATTTGACTATTTCCACAGAGAAGGGCATTTACACTGTGCTAGGCAGTGCTAATAAATGCATGCGAGTTAGAGGTGCTGCTAGCTGGTCTGCACATCTACTCACTAATTTTGGATTCAACTTATTTGGGCCTACAGCCTTTTCTTAGTCCACCGATTTAAGGAAAACATATACTTTATCTCTCTCTCTCTCTCTCTCTCTATATATATATATATATATATATCCAACTCCAAATCGACCAGTAGATAACCTAATGTATTCTACGCCAACGTTCGTTGTATGATGCTACAAAGATGTAAATTTCCGTATACTACGACCAACTTAATATTCTTCTGAACGATATTTTGTCGAACACGGTTAATAATCTCATGTCAGCAGAACAATAAGTATCTAATACTACTTTTCTTTATAAAAACTTCATTTCAGGAATCAGGCCCAAACGTTGTGTGCGGACTTTGTTCATTTCTTATCAGAAGTCCTCAGGGTTTGTATTTAGGCCATAATTTGCTGGGTCTGATTGTTTAAATTTCATTTTTTTGTGTGTGTTTCTTCACTCTTCCTCCTCAAGTCTCTCGTAAATGCTTTAGTTTCAATTCCATGTCAGTGATTTCACGTTGAAGATTTTCTCTTCTTTCTTGTAATTTTTGCGATATTTAAGAAGACCAGCATCAAAATGGACACATCACCACATCCTTGATAGATCACCGGCACACATATCACCCACACAGCATCCTTGATAGATCACCGGCACACACATCACCCACACAGCATCCTTGATAGATCACCGGCACACATATCACCCACACAGCATCCTTGATAGATCACCGGCACACATCCCCCACACAGCATCCTTGATAGATCACCAGCACACATATCACCCACACAGCATCCTTGATAGATCACCGGCACACATATCACCCACACAGCATCCTTGATAGATCACCGGCACACACATCACCCACACAGCATCCTTGATAGATCACCTCCACACATATCACCCACACAGCATCCTTGATAGATCACCGGCACACATCACCCACACAGCATCCTTGATAGATCACCTCCACACATATCACCCACACAGCATCCTTGATAGATCACCGGCACACATATCACCCACACAGCATCCTTGATAGATCACCGGCACACATATCACCCACACAGCATCCTTGATAGATCACCTCCACACATATCACCCACACAGCATCCTTGATAGATCACCGGCACAAATATCACCCACACAGCATCCTTGATAGATCACCGGCACACATATCACCCACACAGCATCCTTGATAGATCACCGGCACACATATCACCCACACAGCATCCTTGATAGATCACCGGCACACACATCACCCACACAGCATCCTTGATAGATCACCGGCACACATATCACCCACACAGCATCCTTGATAGATCACCTCCACACATATCACCCACACAGCATCCTTGATAGATCACCGGCACACATATCACCCACACAGCATCCTTGATAGATCATCTCCACACATATCACCCACACAGCATCCTTGATAGATCACCTCCACACATATCACCCACACAGCATCCTTGATAGATCACCGCCACACATATCACCCACACAGTATCCTTGATAGATCACCTCCACACATATCACCCACACAGCATCCTTGATAGATCACCTCCACACATATCACCCACACAGCATCCTTGATAGATCACGCATATCACCCACACAGCATCCTTGATAGATCACCGCCACACATATCACCCACACAGCATCCTTGATAGATCACCTCACACATATCACCCACACAGCATCCTTGATAGATCACTGCTACCACACATATACACCCTCACAGCATCCTTGATAGATCACCGGCACACACATCACCCACACAGCATCCTTGATAGATCACCGCCACACATATCACCCACACAGCATCCTTGATAGATCACCGCCACACATATCACCCACACAGCATCCTTGATAGATCACCTCCACACATATCACCCACACAGCATCCTTGATAGATCACCGCCACACATATCACCCACACAGCATCCTTGATAGATCACCTCCACACATATCACCCACACAGCATCCTTGATAGATCACCGGCACACATATCACCCACACAGCATCCTTGATAGATCACCGGCACACATATCACCCACACAGTATCCTTGATAGATCACCGCCACACATATCACCCACACAGTATCCTTGATAGATCACCGCCACACATATCACCCACACAGCCTGGACAAATCCCTACCAAACTCTGGATATCAAAACATCGTGGAGACATCACCTCCATCACACCCAAGACATAACAATCTTGACATATCACTACATTTTGGACACATCAGCCACACTCTGAGTGCATCACTACACCACTCCGGAAACATCACACAGGCTGTACACATCAACCATATGAATAAATCACTACAGAACCCTAGAAACATCATCATATCCTGGACACATCAACCACACCCTGAACACATCACCACACCCTCAACACCTCACACCTTCAACACATCACCACACCCTCAACACCTCACACCCTCAACACATCACCACACCCTCATCACCACACCCTGAATGCATCACTGCAGCACCCTCTAAACATCACATCATAGACACATCAACCGCATCCTGGATCCATCAACCACACTCTTAACTCATCATTATAACACCCTTGACACTAATAGATGCACTAAAAATAACCAAGTAGCTAATAAAATGAGTATATCACCAAACATACATAAGAAAGCTGTCCTTGATCACTTAACCTAACTCGTGTTAACCTCAGTTCATAAAGATGAAGACACAGTTGAAATCAACAACTATATGCCTGTATCTAACTTGCTATTATTGTCTAAAATCTTTGAAGTAATATACACAGCGTCAGAGTTCGTATTCACGATGCCATAAAGTTCTACCTGACGTAACTCAAACTATCAACATAGGGGTACCTCAGGGTAGGGTCTTTGGCCAATTGTCATTCTTCATATATGTCAACTACCTACTAACTACCTCCCAGAAACTGAAACTAGTCCTATTTGCAGATGACACATATGTCGTACCTAATAAGGATCGTGCTGTCCTCGACAACACAGTCAAGGAGGAGCTTGTAAAGATTTCTACCTGGATAGCGACCAACAAACTTACACTTAATATTAACAAAACCTACATACCGCTCGGGAATAAAGCTATATATTCACATTTCTATATAAAAAATTAAATAGTTCCCACATATAAAGCCAAGACGAGGGCACACACCTTGACTACATGAAAATCTAAATTCAGATCCTACACATTACAAAGAAAAAATCCCAAACTGTGGACATTGTATCAGAAATACTCTACTGTGTTCTACTAACAACATCACTCACTCTGTATTTCTTTCTAATCTATTCTTATCTCACGGCATTTGTGCTTGGGAATCTACTACAACAAATCGCCTAACAACCATTGTTACCTAACAAAATCAGTTGTTAGAATAATGACCCAGTCAGATTCCTTGATAGCACGAACCCCTACTAATTGTAAAGTTTACATTTGCTCTTCTGCTCATTTGTGTATAATTATATATATATATATATATATATATATATATATATATATATATATATATATATATATATATATATATATTATATATATATATATATATATATATATATATATATATATATATTATATATATATATATATATATATATATATATATATATAATATATTATATAATATATTATATATATATATATATATATATATATATATATATATATATATATATATCACACTTAGAACGAACATCATGCCAGCGCTCCAAGTCTTCCTGGAGAGCTGCAACACAACACACAGACGCAGTATAAGAAGTAACTCTGATATACCAGTTGTTCGACTCATACAATCTTCATTACAGACTCAGCATTCATACTGATGTTCTCACTAATATATTTCAGCATTACCAATAATATATTCCACTTCAGTATTCACCTCTACTGTTGCTATACCAAATTATTACATGTCTCAAAATGTTATAAATTATAAACCAAACTGTTATATAAAAAAGACAAATTTTCAAACCATGGATTTCTAGTAAATAAATTAGGTAAATAATCGTTCAGTTGCTGTAAGTTAAGTTGAAGACTAAGTTAATCCTATGTCAATTGTATCATAGTTTGTATAAAAAGTTGTTATTGTCATTATCAGCAATCGCACCCTGGACACATCTCCATCACTCTAGGGACAAATCACCACAATTTGAGCACATCCCCACCACATTCTGAACACATCATTACCACACACTAGACGTATCACTACGATTCTCTCATCCCCTCAAGGAAGGTTCCTTGATGTTGGTGAGGGGCTCTTGATTTAGGGAATTGGATCTGTGCTCCAGTTCCCCGAATTAAGCCTGAATGCCTTCCACATCCCCCCCCCCCAGGCGCTGTATAATCCTCCGGGTTTAGCGCTTCCCCCTTGATTATAATAATAATAATACGATTCTCTCGATATATCATTACTCCCTGGACACATCAGTACCACACCATGGACACATCACCACATTGCAGAAACATCGCCAAACTCTATACATATCACGAGCACACTCTGGATACATTACCATCACACACTTTTGCCATCACTACCACACAATTGACACATCAACACAACACCTTGAAAAACACCATCACACACTCTGGAGTTATCAATACCCCTCCTAACACATCCCAACCACATCCTGAACACATCACTATTCCTTGAACACACTACCACACCCTGAACACATTAACCCCCTTCTAAATACATCACTTCCACACCTGTACACATCACCACCACACCCTTGATATATCATCACCACACACTGGACACACCACTGTCCCATCCTGGACACATCACAACCACACCTAGACACACCACACTAACATTACACCCTGGACACATCATCACCATACCCTGGACATATTACCTACCATCACATTCTAGACACATCTTATCCTGGACACATGAGCGTTACATCCTAGACACATCAAATCCTCACCCTGGACACACCATAAAACATTGACACATCGCCAGCACATTCTGGACACATCATTACCTCACAAATGATACATCACAATTACACCCTACACACATCATCGCTTTTACACCTTGGATACACCCTGGACACATTACCGAACTCTGGACATAGCTCTACCACACCTTGGACAACTCACCACAATACCATGGACACAGCACCACTACACAACACCAAGAAATATGATAAGCTGGACAATGAGAACCTTCAAAACTTTGGGTAACTTTTCTTCTTAAAATACTTTTGGGATCTATCCTAGGTGTTACTAGTATAACCACCCGGGAATTTCATGAGATTTTCTATCGTCAAAATGTGATGAGAATCTGGCAATAGATACTTATATTAGTTTCTATGTTAAAATATGTTAATACGTAGTTCGCACATTAATTAGGATATGAGTAAATTTTGTGATTATCTCATAATATGTCTTAGTCTCTGTTCAACGAAGGTTCCTTGAAGTTGGCAAAACTGCCAGAAAGCCGGTAAAGAAATAATTATATTATCGACTGCTGATATGAAGAAAAAGCGGCTGCGGTGGGTACTCGATCAGATGTGGGGCATTTTGAAGTACATAGGTACAGAACAGTGGTAGTGAGACTGAGCAAAGGTGAACCTCTTCGGGATGGACTCATTTAATTAACAAATGCCAAAATACCCACCGAAGATGTTCTGGGATAGTTTTACTGCTAAAAGCCCTAAACGGGTTGTTATTGAGTAAATAATGAATAGTGACAAGTACTAGGTAGTCCTGGCAACTCATTTGCTTCCCATTGTGGATAGAGAATTTCCTGGAGAAGGCATTTTCCAGAATGATTTTGCTCCATGCCACACTTCCAGAAAATGCTGACATTCTTCGAAGAGAATGGGCTAAGCGTTCTAAATTGGCCTGGAATCTCTCTTGACCTCAAGCCAATTGAGGATCTATGGGCAATAACCAAATGCAGGATAACGAAACAGGACTGTTCATCCGTGGAGAAGCTAATTGCTGCTGTTATTAGGATCTAGTACCAAGTCGAAAAACTTCCCAAAATGTGTTCAACATTAGTGGATTCTATAGAGAATGTAGCAAAGCTTATGAAAGCAGAGTAGTCTTATCTCTTATTAAATCAGTTATCAGTCATATCATTGAAGTGTATTTTTCAATTAAACATTTCCAAATAAATGTCTTATTTCTTCACTGTCTCAGTTAATATGCACACTGCTGTATATTACGCCTAATTTATTCTTAATGGTAAAACATCTAATAGTGTAAAACTGTCTTTTTCTTAAAAACGTTTACAATTTTTCAGTAAAAATGTATTATTCTAGATTAAATTACTTATTTTTGAGGATTACTAAAAAACGGTCAACTATGTAAATCACTTTACATAATCTTGATAAATATTTTAACGTCAACTGTTGATACCTGAAGTCATCTTGGTTTCTCTGCCGTTCCCAGTTCTGAAACCTAATTGAATTTCATGGGCACTATTTTGAAAATGACCATCACAACCGTCCTGAACTAAATTTGCACAGCCTGACTCTATGAATTTGCTCGTCATATATTGGTCTACACGTGTGGCATATTTTATGCCCTTATCACAAAATGGACTGTTTGACTATTGTTAGCATTGATAATATTATAGCTCATTGCTGTTTTTGTTAATTTTTAAGTGGGTAAGTCAAGCGTGGTTGACTCCCTGAGAGTCGGGTCAAGTGTGGTTGACTCCCTGAGAGTCGGGTCAAGCGTGGTTGACTCCCTGAGAGTCGGGTCAAGCGTGGTTGACTCCCTGAGAGTCGGGTCAAGCGTGGTTGACTCCCTGAGAGTCGGGTCAAGCGTGGTTGACTCCCTGAGAGTCAGGTCAGCACATCAACTTGCGGTGGAATATTGATCGTCCACCACCTGCTGTCCCAGTTCTCTCTCACATGCAGGAATGTGCTGCTGCAGTTATCCTCACTGATGAAGCTCGTCAGCACACCAGGACACGCTTTAACGCCACACCAGCAGAGTTAACACCACACCAGCAGAGTTAACACCACACCAGCAGAGTTAACACCACACCAGCAGAGTTAACACCATACCAGGAGAGATAACACCATACCAGGAGAGATAACACCATACCAGGAGAGTTAACACCACACCAGGAGAGTTGACACCACACCAGCAGAGTTAACACCACACCAGCAGAGTTAACACCATACCAGGAGAGATAACACCATACCAGGAGAGTTAACACCACACCAGGAGAGTTGACACCACACCAGGAGAGTTGACACCACACCAGGAGAGTTGACACCACACCAGGAGAGTTAACACCACACCAGGAGAGTTAACACCATACCAGGAGAGATAACACCATACCAGGAGAGTTAACACCACACCAGGAGAGTTAACACCATACCAGGAGAGTTAACACCATACCAGGAGAGTTAACACCACACCAGGAGAGTTGACACCACACCAGGAGAGTTGACACCACACCAGGAGAGTTAACACCACACCAGGAGAGTTAACACCACACCAGGAGAGTTAACACCACACCAGGAGAGTTAACACTACACCATTTAGAGTTAACATTGCATCAGAAGAGTTAACACCACACCAGGAGAGTTAACATACACTGAGAGACAGTGTAGTGAGGGTATGAAGCAGATACAGCAGTGTACCGTAGTCAGTGCTGGAGAAATGAGATAGTTGCAGAGGATCGTGTTAATGTATCATTTTGGGGTGAGTATAATACCAAGTACATCTCCTCAGACGCACATCAGCCAGATAACTGTTGCAGCATATGGGCGCCTGGCAAACCTAAGAACAGCGTTCCTTTACCTCAGTAAGGAATCGTTCATGACTCAGTACACCATGTACGTCAGGCCCATATTGGAGTATGCAGCACTAGTTTGGAATCCACACCTGGTCAAGCACGTCAAGAAATTAGAGAAAGTGCAAAGGCTTCCAACAAGACTAGTCCCATAGCTAAAGGGATTGTCCTACGAAGAAAGGTTAAAGGAAATCGGCCTGACGACACTGGAGAACAGGAAGGTTAGGGGAGACATAATAACATATAAAATATTTCAAGGAATTTACAAGGTAGACAAAGACAGGATGTTCCAGAGATGGGACACAATTGGAAGTTGAAGACTCCGATGAGTCAAAGGGATGTTACGAAGTATTTCTTCAGTCACAGAGTTGTCAGGAAGTGAAATAGCCTAGAAAGTGACGTAGTGGAAGCAGGAACTATACATAGCTTTAAGATGAAGTTTGATGAAGCTCATGGAGCAGGGAAAGAGAGAGGACCTAGCAGCGATTAGTGAAGAGGTGGGGCCAGAAGCTATGAATCGACCTCTGCAACCACAAATAGGTGAGAACACACACACACACATACACACATAACAGCGAAAGCCAAATCTGACCCAAAGCTGTTGTACAGCCACATCAGGTGGAAAACAACAGTCAAAGGCCAGGCAGTCAGGCTGAGGAAGGAAGGAGGGGAGATCACAAAAAAATGATCGTGAAGTGTGTGAGGAGCTCAACAGGAGATTCAAAGAAGTTTTCACAGAGGGGACAGAAGGGCCTCCAGAAAGGTGGAGAGGTGGGGTACACCATCAAGTGTTGGACACAATACATACAACCGAGGAAGAAGTGAAGAGGCTGTTAAGCGAGCTAGACACCTCAAAGGCGATGGGACAGGGTAACATCTCTCCATGGGTCCTGAGAAAGGAAGCAGATCACTGTGTACCGCCAACAACAATCTTCAACACATCTATCGAAACAGGGCGATTACCTGAAGTATGGAAGACAGCAAATGTAGTCCCAACTTTTAAAAAAGGAGACAGACACGAAGCATTAAATTACAGACCAGTGTCACTGACATGTATAGTATGCAAGGTCACGGAGAAGATTATCAGAAGAGTGGTGGAGCACCTAGAAAGGAATGAGCTTATCAGCGACAGCCAGCACGGTTTCAAGGATGGGAAATCTTGTGTCATAAACCTACTGGAGTTCTGTTACAGGGTGAAGGCAGTAAGACGAGAGGGGTGGGTAGACTGCGTTTTCTTGGAGTGTAAGAAGGCGTTTGACACAGTTCCACACATGAGATTAGTGCAAAAGCTGGAGGACCAGGCAGGGATAACAGGGAAGGCACTACAATGGATCAGGGAATACCTGTCAGGAAGACAACAACGAGTCATGGTACGTGGTGAGGTGTCAGAGTGGGCGCCTGTAACGAGCGTGGGGCCACAGGGATCAGTCCGAGGACCAGTACTGTTTCTGGTATTTGTGAACGACATGACGGAAGAAATGGACTCCAAAGTGTCCCTGTTTGTAGATAATGTGAAGATGATGAGAAGAATTTAATCGATCGAGGACCAGGCAGAACTACAGAGGGATCTGGACAGGCTGCAGGCCTGGCCCAGCAACTGGCTCCTGGAATTCAACCCCACCAACTGCAAAATCGTGAAGATTGTTGAAGATTGTATTCTGTCTGTGGTCTTCTTTACCAGTCTAGGGGCCAGAGACTGCAAACCTCACTCAAGAAAAGGATCTTGGGGTAAGCATAACTCCGGGCACATCTCCTGGGGTGCACATCAGCAGATGACGTGAAGTTAATGAGGAGAATTAAATCAGACGTGGACCAGACAGGTCTACAAAGAGACCTGGACAGGCTGGATGTGTGGTCCAGAAACTGGCTCCTAGAATTTAACCCCGCCAAATGCAAAGTCATGAAGATCGGAGGAGGGCAAAGAAGACTGCAGACAGAGTATAGGATAGGTGGCCAAAGGCTGCAAACCTCACTCAAGGAGAAAGACCTAGGAGTGAGTATAATACCGAGTACATCGCCAAAAGCACACATTAACCAGATAACTGCTGCGGCATATGGGCGCTTGGCAAACCTGAGAATAGCGTTCCGGTACCTCAGTAAGGAATCGTTCAAGACTTTATACACTGTGTACATCAGGCCCATACTGGAGTACGCAGCACCAGTTTGGAACCCTCACCTGGTCAAACACGTCAAGAAATTAGAGAAAGTGCAAAGGTTTGCAACAAGGCTAGTTCCAGAGCTAAGGGGAATGTCCTATGAAAAAAGGTTAAGGGAAATCGGTCTGACAACACTGGAGGACACGAGGGTCAGGGGAGACATGATAACGACATACAAAATACTGCGTGGAATAGACAAGGTGGACAGAGACAGGATGTTCCAGAGATGGGACACAGAAACAAGGGGTCACAATTGGAAGCTGAAGACTCAGATGAGTCAAAGGGATGTTAGGAAGTATTTCTTCAGTCATAAAGTAGTTAGGAAGTGCAATAGTCTGGCAAGCGATGTAGTGGAGGCAGGAACTATACATAGTTTTAAGACGAGGTATGATAAAGCTCATGGAGCAGGGAGAGAGAGGACCTAGTAGCGGTCGATGAAGTGGCGGGGCCAGGAGCCGAGTCTCGACACCTGCAACCACAATTAGGTGAGTACATCAACCAAATAACTGCGGACGAATACCAGCGCCTGGCTAACCTAAGAACAACATTCCGATATCTGTATAAGTAGTTATTCATGATTCTGTACACTGTGTACGTTAGGCCCATACTGGAGTATGCAGAGCCGGTTTGGAGGCCTCACCTAGCCAAGCATATAAGGAAACTAGAGAAAGTGCAAAGGTTTGCAACAAGACTAGTCCCGGAGCTAAGGGGTATGTCCTACTAGGAGAGGTTAAAGGAAATCGACTTGACGACACTGGAGAGATAGAGTGGATATGGTAACAACATATAAAATACTGAGAGGAATCGACAAGGTGGACAGAGGCAGGATGTTCCAGAGATGGGACACAGCAACAAGGGATCACAGTTGGAAGTTGAAGACTCAGACGAACCACAGGGATGTTAGGAAGTATTTCTTCAGCCACAGAGTTGTCAGGAAGTGGAATAGTTTGATTAGTGATGTAATGGAGGCAGGACCCATACGTAGCTTTTAGAAGAGGTATGATAACTCTCCTGGAGCGGGAAGAGTGAACAAGTAGCGGCCAGTGAGGAGGCGGGGGCCAAGAGCTGTGAATCGACCCCTGCAACCACAACTAGGTGCATACACACACATAAACGCATGCACACACACACACACACACACACAATTGGAAGTTGAAAACTCAGATGAGTCAAAGGGATGTTAGGAAGTACTTCAGTCATAGAGTTGTCAGGCAGCCTAGAAAGCTACGTAGTGGAGGCGGGAACCATACATAGTTGAGGTTTGATGAAGCTCATGGAGCAGGGAGAGAGAGGACCTAGTAGCAATCAGTGAAGAGGCAGAGCCAGGAGCTATGACTCGACCCCTGCAACCACAAATAGGTGAGTACAAATAGGTGAGTAAACACACACACACACGCACGCACGCCCACACACACATGAGAAGGACGTATCAGACCCATGTGGGCCCGGGAAAAGACGAGGAGCGCATCAAGAACAAATGAAGGGAATAATGACAATGAAGGTGCTAAACTATATGCAGAAGCTCTAACAGACAACTACATTGCCCAGGAACAGCTGAGCAGGAAAAAAGACAGACCACTGCACACAGGGACATCAGCTAAGGAAGAGGAACTAAATCGTCTCAGGAGATGCAAAGGGAAATACAGTGGGAGGACGATAGGGAGAGGTCAGTTTTTGTCTACGGGCTCGAGGAAGTTGAAGGGGAAACTTATGAACCAAGAAAACAGGAGGAGAAAAAAAGGAGTTCAAGTACACTGAGGTCAGTGGTCACCTGCGGTCCTACCTGCCTAAGCTCTTGGGAGTTAGCGTGGGCTGTTACCAAGCACCATGGCTTGTTGTAGTGTTTTAGAATCTTAGGTTCAAGTGTTGAAGAAGGAGATTCTACTTCTTCAGGAGGAAAATAGGAGGCTGAAGCTTCGCATAGATGAGTTTGGGAGCTGGTAAGGAAGGAATAGTCACCAGCAGTAATAGTGGCAGCTGCTTTAAGTGGCAAGTGGTTCACAGTTCAGGAAGAAGGAAGATGAGGAGAGTTAAGGTAAGAATATTTTAATAGGCGATTCTCAGGTAAGATATATGGACTGCGCATTTTGTAACAGAGACAGAAAGGTCAGACAGAGAGTGTGCCTTCCTGGAGCTGATGTTGTTGACATAGTCAGTAGGTTGGATAATATTATGGCAGGCAATGGGAACAAGCCCATTATCTGTTTTAGTGCTGGGGGTAATGACATTGGGAAGGGCAGGAGAGAGGTCCTGCTGGATAAGTACAGGTTAGCCATAGAAGTAGTTAGGTCTAAGGGAGGGATCCCAGTCATATGTAGCATCTTGCCTAGAAAGGGAGTGGGCAATGAATGGATGTCTAGGGCAATTGGTATAAATTGCTGACTAGACAGGTACTGCAAGGAACTTGCAATCCCATTCATTGATAACTGGGACCTATTCTTTGGCAAACGTGATATGTATGCAAGGGATGGGGTTCATCTCTCTGGGGATGGAGTGGTTGCATTAGCCAATTCAATTGAGAGGGTAATTGATGACTTGTCCAGGAATTTAAACTGATATATTATAGAGGTATGGGTGTTTGTGAGAATCAATCAGGCTGCAGCATTAAGGTTAAAAACAGAAGTTATTACTGGGATACCTCAGAGATATGTTTAAAAGACAATATTCAAAATAAAATTGCTAGTAATGGCAAATCAATTGATCAGCAAAAAAAGAGAGATAGTAGAGGGCAACAAGTGACTAGCTCCCTTAAGGTTTACTATACAAATAGTAGGAGTCTAAGAAATAAGATAGATGAGCTAAAATTACTTGCAAGTGTAGGTAATATAGATATTATTGGTATAACAGAGACCTGGTTCAACCTGAAAGATAGAGAAATGCCTTCTGAATGCAACATACAGGGTTATAAACTATTCCACACTGATAGGGTCAACAGGAAGGGTGGTGGTGTGGCGATGTATGTCAGAGAAAATTTATATTGTTGTCTTAGACATGATATAAAATTAGAAACATCGAACACAGAATCTGTTTGGCTACAGTTTCTCGAGGGACGTGACAAATTAGTTTTGGGTGTGATTTATAGGCCCCCAAACCTTGATAGGGAGGACAGTAAGCTGTTATGGGACGAAATTCATAAGGCATCTAGATATGAAAATGTTGTGAAAATGGGAGACTTTAACTTAAGACAAATTGATTGGAACAATATGGCAGGAAATCTTGAGTCTAGTGACTTTCTTGATACGGTTCAGGATTGCTTTTTAGAACAGGTTGTCACAGAACCAACTAGAAGAAACAATCTGCTTGACTTGGTTCTTACCAACAAAGATTCACTAATTAATAATTTTGAGGTTAATGATGAGCTTGGGGATAGTGATCACAAATCACTTAGTTTCAATATATCATGGAATTACCCAGATAACTGCAATCAAATCTCTGTCCCAGATTTTCGCTTGGCCGACTTGATGGGACTGAAAAATTACCTGGGTGGGCTAAATTGGGATGTCCTGACTATGGGTCAGGTAGGTGATCTTGGTTGCCAATATGACGTTTTTCAGAGCATAGTTCTAGCTGCCCAGACAACTTTTGTTCCGAGTAGGGAAATTAGATATAACAAAAATGATCTCAAATGGATGAACAATAGATTAAAACATCTCATTGGTCAAAAGAGAGGCATATATAGGCGTATCAAAAGAGGGGATGGGCAGTTAAGAAATCAGTATATTCAATTAATGAGAGAAATAAAGAAAGGAATAAGAAAAGCAAAAAGGGACTATGAGGCTAAGGTCGCAAGGGATTCAAAGATTGACCCTAAAGGATTCTTTCAGGTATACAGAAGTAAGATTAGGGACAAGATTGGCCCACTTAAGAGTAACTCTGGTCAGATCACTGACAGTGATAAGGATATGTGTGAAATTCTCAATACCTACTTCCTCTCAGTTTTCACCCAGGAAAATACTAGCGATATTCCTGAAATAATAGATTATGTAGAACAGGATGATAAACTATGTACGATTGCGGTAGCTAGTGACATGGTCCTCAGACAAATAGAGAAACTAAAACCTAACAAATCCCCAGGCCCTGATGAACTGTTTGCAAGGGTGTTAAAGGAATGTAAAGAGGAATTTAGCATACCTTTGGCTAATCTTTTTAACATATCACTACAAACTGGCATAGTGTCTGATAAGTGGAAAATGGCAAATGTAATACCTATTTACAAGGCAGGTGACAGATCCTTGGCTACGAACTATAGAACAATAAACCTTACCTCCATAGTGGGAAAATTTATGGAATCAATAATTGCCGAAGCAATTCATAGCCATCTTGACAGGCACAGATTGATTAATAAATCTCAACACGGTTTTACAAAGGGGCATTCCTGTCTTACGAATTTACTAACTTTTTCACTAAGGTGTTTGAGGAGGTAGATCATGGTAATGAATATGATATTGTGTATATGGACTTCAGTAAGGCTTTCGATAGAGTTCCACATCAGAGGCTATTGAGGAAACTTAAGGCACACGGAATAGGAGGAGAAATTTTTTCCTGGGTAGAAGCATGGCTGACAAATAGACAGCAGAGAGTTTGCATAAATGGGGAGAAATCAGAATGGGGGCACGTCACAAGCGGTGTTCCTCAGGGGTCAGTGTTGGGCCAGTTGTTGTTCACAATTTACATAAACGACATAGATGAGGGAATAAATAGTGACATAAGCAAATTTACTGATGACACCAAAATAGGCCGTCCAATTCATTCTAAGGAGGACACTAGAGCACTCCAGGATGATTTGAATAGATTGATGCAATGGTCGGAGAAGTGGCAAATGCAGTTTAATATTGACAAATGCAAAGTTCTAAATGTTGGACAGTTAAATAACCATGCCACATATAAACTAAATAATGTAGATATTAATACTACTGATTGCGAGAAGAATTTAGGAGTTCTGGTTAGCAGTAATAAGACCAAGACAACAGTGCATTAGTGTTCGCAATAAAGCTAACAGAATTCTTGGCTTCATATCTAGAAGTATAAATAATGGAAGTCCTCAGGTTGTTCTTCAACTCTATATATCCTTGGTTAGGCCTCATTTAGACTATGCTGCTCAGTTCTGGTCACCGTATTGCAGAATGGATATAAATGCTCTGGAAAACGTACAGAGGAGGATGACAAAGATGATCCCATGTATCAGAAATCTTTCCTATGAGGATAGACTGAGGGCCCTGAATCTGCACTCTCTCGAAAGGCGTAGAATTAGGGGGGATATGATCGAGGTGTATAAATGGAAAACAGGAATAAATAAAGGGGATGTAAATAGCGTGCTGAAATTTTCCAGCCAAGACAGGACTAGCAGCATTGGTTCAGAAAGGATATATGAAAACACTGGTTTGGTAATAGAGTTGTGGATGAGTGGAACAAACTCCCGAGTACAGTTATTGAGGCTAAAACGTTGTGTAGTTTTAAAAATAGGTTACATAAATACATAAGTGGGTATGGGTGGGTGTGAGTTGGACCTGACTAGCTTGTGCTGCCGGGTCTGGTGCAGTGCTCCATCCTTGAGTGGAGGTGACCAGACTGGGTGGGTCATTGTGCTAATCCGGGGGGTTGGGTCATTGGTGTAATCTGGAGGGGACATGGACCTGCTCTGCATGGGTCAGTAGGTCTGTTGCATTGTTCCTTCTTTATGTTCTTATCATGAAAAGAATAGGCGAGGACGACATGATTCAGTTGACAAATTTTCGGAGTGGTTTGCAAGAGGAAAAAAACAGCCAGTCAAAGTGATTTTCAAGGCAGAATCAGCTTGAAACAGGATCCTGCAGGAGAAATCACGACTAAGGGACACACCGGAGTACTGGAGAGTGTACCTTGACCGAGACAGAACACAACAAGAAAGGAAGCTCCTGAAAGAGAGGGTACAAAGGCACAAGGAGGAACCAGAGGGTATGACAGAGATGAGCAGTAGAACCCAGAACCAAGTGGAAGGGCAAACACAACGTTCTCCATAACCACCCACAGAAGGACTTAAACCCCGGCAACCCAAATGCAACTGAATAATCTAAACCAGAACTCACACTGTACCCTCCGCCCCCACCCCCCTCATTACAAACCCCACCCACACAGCATCCCCCCATAGACCCCACCAGTGCTCCCACTTTCCTAACCCCACCATTCTTCCCAGACCACAATTTTAGAAAAGAAGTTGAAGGTTTTGTATACAAATGCGGATGGAATAACGAATAAATGTGAGGAGTCACACGAAAGAATCAAGGCCCCCAGACATCATAAGAGTCACAGAAACAAAACTCACTGAGACGATAACAGACAGTCTTCCCACCCAGATATCAGATCCTGAGGAAAGATAGAAGGAGCAGAGGGGGAGGAGGGGTTGCACTGCTCATTATAAACCGATGGGGATTTGAGGAAATGGAAGGAATGGATGAGACTGGCCCACACTGGAGTACGCAGCACCAGTTTGGAACCCACATCTGGTCAAGCACGTCAAGAAATTAGAGAAAGTGCAAAGGTTTGCAACAAGTCTGGTTTTCCCGAGCTAAGGGGGAAAGTCCTACGAAGAAAGGCTAAGCCAAATCGGTCTGACGACACTGGAGGACAGGAGGGTTAGGGGTAACATGATAATGACATACAAAATACTGCGAGGAATAGATAAAGTGGACAGAGACAGGATGTTCCAGAGATGGGACACAGAAACAAGGGGTCACAATTGGAAGTTGAAGACTCAGATGAGTGAAAGAGATGTTAGGAAGTATTTCTTCAGCCATAGAGTTGTCAGGAAATGGAATAGTCTGGCAAGTGATGGAGTGGAGGCAGGAACCATACATAGTTTTAAGACGAGATATGATAAAGCTCATGGAGCAGGGAGAGGGAAGACCTAGTAGCGATCAGTGAAGAGGCGGGACCAGGAGTTAAGTATCGACCCCTGCAACTACAAATAGGTGAGTACATGCAGCACAAGTTTGGAACCCACACCTAGCCAAGCACGTAAGGAAGCTAGAGAAATTGCAAAAGTTTGCAACTAGACTGGTCCTAGAGCTAAGGGGTATGTCGTATGAGGAGAGGTTAATGGAAATCGACCTGGCGACACTGGTAGAGAGGAGAGATAGGGAATATATGATAACGACGTACAAAATACTGAGAGAAATCGACAAGGTGGAGAGAGACGGTATGTTCCAGAGACGAAACACAGCAGCAACGGGTCACAGTTGGAGGTTGAAGACTCAGATGAATCACAGGGATGGTAGAAAATATTTCTTCAGTCACAGAGTTGTCGGGAAGTGGAATAGTCTGGGAAGTGATGCAGTGGAGGCAGGATTCATACATAGCTTTAAGAAGAGGTATGATAAAGCTCATAGAGTGGGAAAGGTGACCTAGTAGTTGTCAGCGAAGAGGCGGATCCAGGAGCTGTGACTCGACCCCTGCAACCACAACTGAGTACAACTTGGTGAGTATACATACATACACACATCAAGCTCACAGGCATGATAACAGATGCAATCTTTACAACGGGATATCAGATCCTGAGGAAAGACAGAGGGAGCAGAGGGGATGGAGGAGTGGAACTGCTCATCAAAAACCAATGGGATTTTGATGAGCTGAAGAGAGGGGACAAAAAAGAAGCAAGAGACTACATAATAGGAGCACTTCAGTCTGGAAGCACCAAGGTGGTAATTGCAGTGATGTAAAACCCACCACAGAACAGCAGGAGGCCAATGCAAAAATATGATGAGAATAACAGCACGATGGTTCACACACTGGCTGGAGTGGCCAGAAGGACTCATGCGAGCAGGGCAAAGCTACTGATTGTGGGTGACTTCAATCACAAAGAAACTGACTGGGAGAACCTGGAGCCACATGGGGACCCAGGTGGAGGGCTAAGATGAAGGTGGTACAGGAAAACCTCATGTACCAACAAGTAAGGGACACTACCAGAGAGAGAGAAAAGGATGAACCAGCGAGATTGGAACTAGTATTCACCTTGAGTAGTGCAGATACTGAGAACCTCACATATGAAAGACCCCTCAGGACCAATGACCACGTAGTTCTGAGCTTTGAATACATAGTAGATTTACAAGTGGAGAGGGAAGCAGGCAGGGCAGAGAGGGGACTACAAAGGCATGAAGAATTTCCTGCACGAGGTTCAGTGGGACAGAGCACTGGCCGGGAAGTCAGTAAATGAGATGACAGAATATGTGACAAAAATATACAAGGAAACTGAGGAGAGGCTTGTACCCAAGGGCAACAGAAATAACGAGAAGGCCAGGATGAGCAATTGGTTCACACAAAGGTGCAGAGAAGCCAAAACTAAGTGTGCTAGAGAATAGAAGTATAGAAGGCAAAGGACCCAAGAGTATAAGGAGAGCAGTCGTAGAGCCAGAAATGAATATGCACAGGTATGAGGGAAGGCCCAACGACAATACGAAAATAACATAGTGGCGAAAGCCAAATCTAACCCCGAAGCTGTTGTACAGTCACATCAGGAGGAAAAAACAACAGTCAAGAACCAGGTAATCAGGCTGAGGAAGGATGGAGGAAAGATCACAAGAAGCGACCGAGAAGTGTGTGAGGAGCTCAACGTGAGATTCAAAGAAGTGTTCACAGAGGAGACAGAAGGGACTCCAGAATGATGGAGACGTGGGGAATGTTACAAAAAACGCGATTCTGAAAGCTTAGAGATCTCCAGTGAATGCTAGAAAGGACTGCCCTTCTAGCATCCAGCCTGTTACTGGGTTTTTGTAACAAGTAGTCAGTATCCTTGTCCAATAATCCATTAGAATTCAGTATGATTCAATAATGCTTCAGGATTACAACTGGTAGGCTACTAACTAGAGAAATTAAAATTTAATAAATTTATTAAGTCTAGAGGTATATTATCAAATTAAATTAAATTAAATTAATCACAGTAATCAACAAAATAATAATAATCACTTCTCTCGTATACAATAGTATTGTGCTGAAAGCACATATCACATTTATAATTCTTAAGTGCCATCTGGTACATTAACATTTAATAAGATATTACAAATATGTACAAGTAAGTTTGTGTGTATATGTGTAAGTGCTCTAAGTAGATCGCTATGTCTCAAGACTCGACTAGACTTAAACAAGTGACTGACAAAGTCCTCAAATAAACTAACTTCTTGACCAACTGGCAGTCAGAACAGTCTGCTTGAACAATAAAAAGAATGCTAAGCCCAATAACAATATAACAAGCAACTGCGACACAGAATCAGGAACAAGGAGATAATATAACGACACTAAGTAGGGACCATCAGCAGATCCTCCACAAAAGTCATAAAACTCCCATAATACTGAATCTAAGTTCAGCATAAGAAAATCACCGACTGTGATAGTACACAGATACCAGTACAAGTTAGGTCAGAAGCTACAGCTCAGGACCTGAGTTGCTCAGAGTGTCTTTGCGACACAACCTCAGTACAACGTCGAAAATCACAAAGTCTATACAATGTTCTGTGAACAGAGTTCTACAGAACTAACAAGAATAAAGAGACAGACAATCTGTCCAACCACCAAGCGAGTCTAGACCAGACTGAATACTTCAGGCGAGGTGAGGACACCCCCCTCGATCACGTGATAGCTCTGTGGACAGCTGCAGCTCAGAACAGAAGCCGGCAGTCTAACGAGCCACAAGCGATAATTACAGTAGTTAGACAATCAAGACTTGAACTGAGCACATAATATGTTACATCCTACCTAACAACAGGTAACTAAGTCAAATAATATTATAAAACAATATATTCACGATTTAGCTATTATCGCAAATATAAGCAATATAAAATTATATGAAAAGATAATAATTATATATATACATAATAATCATTGTAACCCATTCAGGGGTTGCAACAGGGAACACCAGCAAGTGTTGGACACAATACATACAACCAAGGAAGAAGTGAAGAGGCTGCTAAATGAGCTAGATTCCTCAAAGGTGATGGGGCCAGATAACATATCTCCATGGGTCCTGAGGGAGCAAAAGTGCTGTGTGTGCCACTAACAACAATCTTACCATCACATCTATCGAAACAGCACGACTACCTGAGGTATGGAAGACAGCAAATGTAGCCCCAATTTAAAAAAAAAAAAAAAAAAAAAGGAGACGGACACGATGCCCTAAACTACAGACCAGTGTCAATAACGTGTATAGTATGCAAGCCATGGAGAAGTTTATCAGAAGAAGAGTGGTGGAGCACCTAGAAATGAATGAGCTTATCAACTAGAACCAGCACGGTTTCAGGGATGGAAAATCCTGTGTCACAAACCTTCTGGAGTTCTATGACAGGGTGACAGCAGTAAGACAAGAGAGAGAGAGAGTTGGGTAGATTGCATTTTCTTGGACTATAAGAAGGCTTTTGACACAGTTCCACACAAGAGATTAGTGCATAAGCTGGAAGACCAGGCAGTTATAACACGAAAGGCTCTGCAATGGATCAGGGAATACTTGTTGGGAAGACGTCAGCGAGGTGACGAGGTGTCAGAGTGGGCGCCTGTTATGATTGGGGTTCCATAGGCGTCAGTCCTAGGACCGTTGCTGTTTCTGGTGTATGTGAACGACGTGATGGAAGGAATAAACTCAGAAGTGTCCCTGTCTGCAGATGATGTGAAATTGACGAGAAGAATTCAATCTGGCGAGGACCAGGAGGAGCTACGAAGGGATCTAGACAGGCTTCAGACCTGGTCTGAAAACTGGCTGTTGGAGTTATACCCCACCAAGTGCAAAGTCATGAAGATTTGGGAAAGGCAAAGAAGACCGCAGATGGAGTACAGTCTAGGGGGCCAGAGACTACAAACCTCATTCAAGGGAAAGGATCTTGGGGTGAGTATAACACCGAGTACATCTCCTGATGCGCATATCAACCAAATAACTGCTGCAGCATATGGGTGCCTAGCAAACCTAAGAATTGCATTCCGACTTCTCAGTAAGGAATCGTTTAGGACCCTGTACACCGTGTGTGTCAAGCCTATATTGGAGTATGCGGCACCAGTTTGGAACCCACACCTTGCCAAGCATGTAAGGAAATTAGAAAAAGTGCAAAGGTTTGCAGCTAGACTAGTCCCGGAGCTACGGGGCATGTCCTACGAGGAGAGGTTAAGGGAAATCGACCTGACGACACTGGAGGACAGGAGAGAGGGGGATATTTGTTAATGAGAGGGGGACATTTGTTAATGGGACTTATTAACAATTATTAGACTACTACCGGCCCTTATTTATTCTACTTATGGTGCTCCAACCGAGTGGTAGAGGAGATTCCAAAACATCGGACTATCACCATCCGCCCAGGATAGCCTACATTTTTAATATCAGAAAATCTGTCCAGGGCCTTACCTACTCCTGCCCAACTACAAGAACCAAAGGCCATTTTTTTATATATATTTAAATTTTAAGTAAAATCCTCAAAAGTCATTATTCTTATTTTTCCTAGTCGTTTCTTTATTTATTTATTTTTCCATTAGTTTTTTGTTCAGATGGAAGGCGTTCCACTGACAATAACGACATATAAAATACTGAGAGGAATTGACAAGATGGGCAGAGACAGGATGTTTCAGAGATGGGACACAACAACAAGGGGTCAGAATTGGAAGTTGAAGACTCAGATGAATCACAGGGATGTTAGGAAGTATTTCTTCAGTCACAGAGATGTTAGGAAGTGGTATAGTCTGGGAAGAGCAGGAAAACTGACCTAGTAGCGACCAGTGAAGTGGTGGGGCCAGGAGCTGTGACCAGAGCTTTGGTAAGATGGGGAAGGAAGAAGGATGGGTAAGGATGGAAATACCGGAAAAGGGTGGGAAGGTGGAGGGAAGGTGGAGGGAAGGTGGAGGGAAGGTGGGGTATTAAAGGTAAGTGGCCCAACCACTCTGGTGTATTATATTACATGTATATGTATGTGGATAGTGTTATTAAAGAAATCGATTTAATTGAATGGGGTATAACACTTACCAAACAGTTTCACACAGGTATAACAAAAGTATAACTGCATGATTCTGAGTTGGCAAGAGATATACTAAGTGCAATTTTTTTTCGATTGTGACTCGACCCCTGCAGCCACAACTGAGTACACACACACACATACACACACGAACGACATGATGGAAGGAATAGACTCTGAAGTGTCCCTATTCGCAGATGATGTGAAGCAGATGAGAAGAATTAAATCGGATGAGGATGAGGCAGGACTGCAAAGAGACCTAGCAAGGCTGGACACGTGGTTCAGAAACTGGCTTCTCGAATTCAACCCTGCCAAATGCAAAGTCATGAAGATTGGGGAGAGGCAAAGAAGACCGCAGACAGAGTATAGGCTAGGTGGACAAAGACTACAGACCTCACTCAGGGAGAAAGATCTTGGGGTGACCATAACACCGAGCACGTCACCGGAGGCACACATCAACCAAGTAACTGCTGCAGCATACGGGCGCCTGGCAAACCTGAGAATAGCGTTCCGATACCATAATAAGGAATCGTTCAAGACACTGTACACTGTGTATGTTAGGCCCATACTGGAGTATGAAGCACCAGTCTGGAACCCACACCTGGTCAAGCACGTCAAGAAGTTAGAGAAAGTACAAAGGTTTGCAACAAGGCTAGTTCCAGAGCTCAGGGGAATGTCGTACGAGGAAAGGTTGAGGGAAATCGGACTGACGACACTGGAGGACAGAAGGGTCAGGGGAGACATGATAACGACATACAAGATACTGCAGGGAATAGACAAGGTGGACAGAGACAGGATGTTCCAGAGAGGGGACACAGAAACAAGGGATCACAACTGGAAGCTGAAGACTCAGACGAGTCACAGGGACGTTAGGAAGTATTTCTTCAGTCATAGAGTCGTCAGGAAGTGGAATAGCCTAGCAAGTGAAGTAGTGGAGGCAGGAACCATACATAGTTTTAAGAAGAGGTATGACAAAGCTCAGGAAGCAGAGGGGGAGAGGACCTAGTAGCGATCAGTGAAGAGGCAGGGCCAGGAGCTGAGTCTCGACTCCTGCAACCACAATTAGGCGACAATTAGGTGAGTACACACACACACACACACACACACACACACACACACACACACACACACACACGGTCTTAAGAAAGACAGAAGAAACAGAGGAGTAGGTGTGGCCTTATTAATTAGAAATTGATGGAGTTTTGAAGAGGTTAGAGGAATAAAAAAGACTAAAAAGAATAGTAAGCTCAATTAATATTGAAGGATTTAACATAATAGTTGTAGTAATATACAACCCGCCACCTAATAATAAGAGACCGAGGCAGGAATATAAGGACAACATCCGAGTGATGGCTGACATCATAGCAGAAGCAGCCTTGAAGTTTATTTAGGGTTAAAACGATGCTACTTATAATGAAAGATTTCAACCACAGAGAAATAGTGGAAAACCAGTATGCACGGAATTGCCAGAAAAGTGAAGGGCGAGATTAATACAGGTTATTAGAGAAAACTTCCTTACTCAGCCCTGTTAAGGACATCACAAGGAAGAGAGGTGACAAGCAAGCAAGACTGGACCTTGTGTTTACCGCAAGTACATCTAACATAGGTGAAAAAGATTATGGGAGCTTCCTGGCTGCTAATGATCATATGGTCCTGAAGTTGGAGTAGCGGGAAATACAGTATTATGGAGAATGTGAAAAAAAAACAGACTTTAGAAGGAAAAATTCCGAGGAGCTGAGAGTCTTCCTGAACGTAATGAATTGCGGCAGTAATTGGAAATTAAGTCTGTTGATTAGATGAGAAAAGTGTAAAAGAAAGAAAAGGACAGACAGAAAGTAGATTGGCCAGAGACAAATATGCTCAGGTGAGAAGAAAGGCTGAAAGAATTTGAAAATGACATGGCAGCAAAGGAAAAGTTTGAACTGAAACTACTTCACACCCACATCAGAAGAAAGACGACAGTAAAGGATCACGCAATTCGACTGTGAAAGGAAAAAGGAGAGCTCACGACCAGAAGTTTGTGAGGTGTTGATAAAGCAATTTAAAGATGTCTTCTCAGTGGGAACTGGGGCAATAACAGAGAGACCAAGGAACAAGGGGCATCGATAGGTACTGGATACCATTGACAGAGCAGGGCAAGAGTTAAAGAAACTTTTGATGGAGCCGGCAAACTGTCACCATGGATACTGCTAGAGGGTGCAGAAACATTGTCTAAACCACTAAGATATGTGCGGCACTTAATTATCTTTGTTCCGAAACGTTTCGTCTACAAAGTAGGCTTCTTCAGTCTAATACAGAGGAGGCAGCAGAAGCAGTAGAGATGTAAAAACGAAATGATCAGTCGATAATTCTCGAAGACATAGTTTTGAGTTTTGTCAGTCCCTCAGCCTGGAGAAGAGTTCTGATCCTTAGTCTGGAACAATATGAAGCTGAAGCAAAGGAATATAGACTGATATAATGTCAAGGTGAGATTAAGGAAATCTTGACAGAAAAGGCAGGACCCACTAATAGAAGTAACAAGGCAGTCATTGAGAAGGAAGGTTCCTCTGAAATCCAACCCTTCTCACTCGCAACTAGTGGTCAAGCAAAACACATTACTGTTGTGCTGCAGTATCTGACAACGTGAATATGATAATTATATAAGAACATAAGAACATAAGAAAGAAGGAACACTGCAACAGGCCTACTGACCCATGTGGAGCAGGTCCATGTGCCCTCCCCCCGGATTAGCCCAATGACCCACCCAGTCTGATCATCTCCACTCAAGGATGGAGCACTGCACCAGACCCAGCAGCACAAGCTAGTCAGGTCCAACGCACACCCACCCACACCCACTCATGTATTTATCTAACCTATTTTTAAAACTACACAACGTTTTAGCCTGAGTAACTGTACTGGGGAGTTTGTTCCACTCATCCACAACTCTATTACCAAACCAGTGCTTTCCTATATCCTTTCTGAATCTGAATTTTTCAAACTTGAAACCATTGCTGCGAGTCCTGTCTTGGCTGGAAATTTTCAGCACATTATTTACATCCCCTTTATTTATTCCTGTTTTCCATTTATACACCTCGATCATATCCCCTCTAATTCTACGCCTTTCGAGAGAGTGCAGATTCAGGGCCCTCAGTCTATCCTCATAGGGAAGATTTCTGATGGTTTAGAAAGACACGTAAGCAAACACTATAACATATTTATTAGAAAACGTTTCGGTCCTGGGACCTTGATCACTTCTAACATACAGAGGTAGAAAGACATTATATATATAGGCGGAGAGTGAGGTGTGACGCACGTGACCTGAGGAATGTCATAACATAAGAATGGAGGAACACTGTAGAAGGCCTACTGGCCCATGCGAGGCAGGTCCTTATCAAAACAACCTCTATCTATGATGAGGACGGGTAGACGATGAAATCATGTGACTCCTGTGTTGTTGGGTTGGTGCTGCTTAAGTATCATGTATGCCAATGTTTTTGAAATTTTGTAGTTTCCAGTGTTGCGTTCTATAGTTTCGGTGACGGCGATTAGTGAGGCTTCTAGGCACCGTCGGCGTCTGAGGTCTGGTTCGATGAGGCACAACTCGTTCTCACCGAAGCATCAGCCACTGAATCTGTTTGGTTACAGCTTCTCGAGGGCCGAGAAAAACTAATTTTGGGTGTGATTTACAGGGCCCCAAGTCTTGATAGGGAGTGCAGTAAACTTCTATGGGACGAAATTCGTAAGGCATCTACATACGAAAATGTTGTGCTAATGGGAGATTTCAACTATAGACAGACTGACTGGAGCAATTTGACAGGAAATTTAGAGTCAGGTGACTTTCTTGATACGATCCAGGATTGTTTTTAAAACAGTTTGTGACAGAGCCAACTAGGGGAAATAACTTCCTTGACTTGGTTCTTGCCAGTAGGGAAACACTAATTAATAATCTTGAGGTTAATGATGAGCTTGGGGAAAGTGATCACAAATCACTCAGTTTTAATATATCATGGAATTCCCCTAATAATGGCAATCAAGTCTCTGTCCCTGACTTCCGCTTGGCTGATTTCATAGGACTGAAAAATTACTTAGGTGGACTGAACTGGAATGACCTGACTAAGGGTCAGGTAGGTGGTGATGGTTGCCGATATGACGCTTTCCAGGGCATAGTTCTAGCTGCTCAGTCAAATTATGTTCCAAATAAGGAAACCAGATCAAACAAAAATGATCCTAAATGGATGAACAATAGATTAAAATATCTGATTGGTCAAAAGAGAGGCATATACAGGCAAATCAAAAGAGGAGAGGGGCAATTAAGAAATCGATATATTCAGTTAAAGAGAGAAATAAAAAAGGGAATTAGAAAAGCAAAAAGAGATTATGAGGTTAAAGTTGCAAGAGAGTCGAAGACTAACCCAAAAGGATTCTTTTAGGTATATAGAAGTAAGATCAGGGACAAGATAGGCCCACTCAAAAATTCCTCGGGTCAGCTCACTGACAGTGATAAGGAAATGTGTAGAATTTTTAACACATACTTCCTCTCAGTTTTTACACAGGAGGATACCAGCAATATTCCAGAAATGATAAATTATGTAGAACAGGATGATAAACTGTGCACGATTAGGGTCACAAGTGACATGGTCCTTAGGCAAATAGATAAATTAAAACCTAATAAATCCCCTGGCCCTGATGAACTGTATGCAAGGGTTCTAAAGGAATGTAAAGAGGAGCTTAGCAAACCTTTGGCTAATCTTTTCAACATATCACTACTAACGGGCAAGGTGCCAGATAAGTGGAAAATGGCAAATGTGATACCTATTTTCAAAGCAGGTGACAGGTCTTTAGCTTCGAACTATAGACCAATAAGCCTAACCTCCATAGTGGGAAAATTTATGGAATCAATAATTGTCGAGGCAGTTCGTAGCCACCTTGAAAAGTATAAATTAATCAACGAATCTCAGCATGGTTTTACAAAGGAGCGTTCCTGCCTTATGAATTTATTAACTTTTTTCACTAAAGTATTTGAGGAGGTAGATCATGGTAATGAATATGATATTGTGTATATGGACTTCAGTAAGGCTTTTGACAGGGTCCCACATCAGAGACTATTGAGGAAAATTAAGGCACATGGAATAGGAGAAATTTTTTCCTGGATAGAGGCATGGTTGACAAATAGGCAGCAGAGAGTTTGCATAAATGGGGAGAAATCAGAGTGGGGAAGCGTCACGAGCGATGTTCCACAGGGGTCAGTGTTGGGCCCCCTGCTGTTCACAATCTACATAAACGACATAGATGAGGCATAAAGAGCGACATCAGCAAGTTTGCCGATGGCACCAAAATAGGCCGTCGAATTCATTCTGACGAGGACATTAGAGCACTCCAGGAAGATTTGAGTAGACTGATGCAGTGGTCGGAGAAGTGGCAGATGCAGTTTAATATAGATAAATGCAAAGTTCTAAATGTTGGACAGGACAATAACCATGCCACATATAAACTAAATAATGTAGATCTTAATATTACGGATTGCGAAAAAGATTTAGGAGTTCTGGTTAGCAGTAATCTGAAACCAAGACAACAGTGCATAAGTGTTCGCAATAAAGCTAATAGAATCCTTGGCTTTGTATCAAGAAGCATAAATAATAGGAGTCCACAGGTTGTTCTTCAACTCTATACATCCTTGGTTAGGCCTCATTTAGATTATCCTGCACAGTTTTGGTCACCGTATTACAGAATGGATATAAATGCTCTGAAAAATGTACAAAGGAGGATGACGAGGTTGATCCCATGTATCAGAAACCTTCCCTATGAGGATAGACTAAGGGCCCTGAATCTGCACTCTCTAGAAAGACGTAGAATTAGGGAGGATATGATTGAGGTGTATAAATGGAAGACAGGAATAAATAAAGGGGATGTAAATAGTGTGCTGAAAATATCTAGCCTAGACAGGACTCGCAGCAATGGTTTTAAGTTGGAAAAATTCAGATTCAGGAAGGATATAGGAAAATACTAGTTTGGTAATAGAGTTGTGGATGAGCGGAACAAACTCCCAAGCACAGTTATAGAGGCCAGAACATTGTGTAGCTTTAAAAATAGGTTGGATAAATACATGTGTGGGTGGGTGTAAGTTGGACCTGATTAGCTTGTGCTACCAGGTCGGTTGCCGTGTTCCTCCCTTAAGTCATTGTGACCTGACCTGACTAGGTTGGGTGCATTGGCTTAAGCCGGTAGGAGACTTGGACCTGCCTCGCATGGACCAGTAGGCCTGCTGCAGTGTTCTTTCATTCTTATGTTCTTATGTTCTTACTACCCCTCTTTGTTTGTTGATCAATTGATTTGCCATTACTAGCAACTTTATTTTGAATATTGTCTTTCAAACATATCCCTGAGGTATCCCAGTGTGGCATGCAAAGAGTACGTAACCTTTATTCGGCGCATGGACACACCCTCATTTACAGGCTATCTCCCCCAACCAGCGAACCAGGTTGCTAAGAGTTGATGATGGGGCCCCATCGTTCAACTAGTGACCAGGTTCTAGCCAATAAGAAGGTGGGATTGACAATCGCAGAGGTTATGTGGATACCGCTCTCCTGTCTGCCCTTGTCATTCCCACTCTAGAGCTGGTTGAAGCACGGTCTGCTATCTTGTGGCTTCTATTTCTGCCTTGCTTACCGTGGAGTGCACTATATTTATCACTGTACATAGTGTACATATTGCTGTTATAATTGGTGAAGGATAATATAAGTCTAAACTTTTTCTGCTGTGTTTATTGCTCCCATTACACCTGGGATAACAGGCCCTTTGAAATCTTAGGATGTAATACCCAGTAATAACTGCTGTTTTTAACCCTAATGCTGCAGCCTGATTGTTTCCCACAAACATCCATACCTCTATAATCTATCAGTTTAAATTCCTAGACAAGTCATCAATTACCCTCTCAATTGAATTGCCTAATGCAACCACTTCATTCCCAGAGAGATGAACCCCATCCCTTGCATACATATCATGTTTGTCAAAGAATAGGTCCCAGTTATCAATGAATGGGTTTGCAAGTTCCTTGCAGTACCTGTCTAGCCAGCCATTTATACCAATTGCCCTAGACATCCATTCATTGTCCACTCCCTTTCTAGGCAAGATGCTACATATGACTGGGATCCCTCCCTTAGACCTAACTACTTCTATGGCTGACCTGTACTTATCCAGCATCTCCTCTCTCCTGGCCTTCCCAATGTCATTACCCCCAGCACTAAAACAGATAATGGGCTTGATCCCATTACCTGCCATAATATTATCCAACCTGCTGACTATGTCACCAACACCAGCTCCAGGAAGACACACTCTCTGTCTGACCTTTCTGTCTCTGTTACAAAATGCACGGTCCATATATCTTACCTGAGAATCGCCTACTATTAAAATATTCTTACCTTGATTAGCAGGGGAATCAGTGGTACCTTCAACCTCATTAACCACTGAAGTACACTCGTCCTGGAGAACAGAGAATCGATTTCCTACCTTCACATCTTCTCTATTAACTCTCCTCATCTTCCTTCTTCCTGAACTGTGAACCACTTGCCACATAGAGCGGCTGCCACTATCACGACCATTCCTTCCTTACCAGCTAAATCCTTCTCACACTCGCTCCCAAACTCATCTATGCGAAGCTTCAGCTTCCTATTTTCCTCCTGAAGAAGTAGAATCTCCTTCTTCAACACTTGAACCTGAGATTCTAAAGCACTACAACAAGCCATGGTGCTTGGTAACAGCCCACGCTAACTCCCAAGAGCTTAGGCAGGTAGGACCGCAGGTGACCACTGACCTCAGCGTACTGACTGCAATATCATGATCATACTGATAAGTAAGACATGTGCAACAGTTAGGTACCTTTCGGAATAAAGATACCAAACAGTTGCACATGTGTCTTACTTATTAACTTGTCGGTATTGTATACCATTAGCATATTCACTATACCACTAGTTATGATCTACAATAACTCAGTAGTTATGGAACTGTTTTCAGAGATTTAGAAGATAACATGAAGTCCCTGTATTTAAGAAAGGAGACAGACAGCAGGTGTTAAACTACAGGCCAGTAACTCTGGCATGCATAACTTGCAAGATAATAGAGCAAATTAACCATACCACGGGCGAGGATAGAACCCGCGATCAGAGTCTCAAAACTCCAGACCGTCGCGTTAACCACTGGACCAGCTAGCCACAATAAGATTCATCCAACTAGGTATATTTATACACCATAGGAAGGTTAGCATAGGCACCACTGTGACCTTCCTATGGTGTAGAAATATACGTAATTGGACGAATCTTATTGTGGCTAGCTGGTCCAGTGGCTAACGCGACGGTCTGGAGTTTTGAGACTCTCTGATCGCGGGTTCTATCCCCGCCCGTGGTATGGTTTGTTTGCAATCGTGTCATTAGGATTTCGTGAGTCATAGAACAAATTATCAGGGGAGAAGAGGTAGAACACATGGAGAGAAGTGGTTTCATAAACAATAACCAGCATGGGTATATGAAGGGAAAACATTGTCTTTTTTGGAGTTATATCACAAAGTAACATGTACGACAATAGAGAGAGAGGGATGGGTGGATTTTATATTCTGAGTCTGCAAAAAAGCGTTTGATACTGTACTTCACAAGAACCTGGACAAAAAACTTGACTCAGGTAGGAATAACAGGGAATGTACTCTGGTGGATTAAAGAGTATCTTATGGGAAAGGAAGCAAAGAGTGACTGTCAGGCAAGTAACACTGGTCAACAATTTCTGAAAAGTTGTATGCTTCTTAAATGAGATTAGTTAATTCTTATATATTTTCATGTCCTGAATCCAAATATCTTAAAAAATGCTTATTGGCTATAGATTTAAAGATACGAGACATGTAATATTTGATTATTTTATTATAACGTACAATATGTGTCAGTATGTTTTAAACTCTTAATCCGTACTTACTCTCTGCATTTTTGCTTGACGCTTATTGTGGGCTGAAGAATTATTTCTTGTCAATGTCCAGCAATATTCTGCAAGCATTCTTGTGCCCAATTTGCCCTGGTACCATTTTTCCATGGTTGAAATATCTTGGTAAAACCTTTCACCATGTTCGTCACTAACTGCCTCACAGTTCGCTGGAAAAAAAGTCTAAATATGAGTCCAAAAAGTGAATTTTAGGTGACATGTTACATCCCATGTTTATATAAGCCTTGATGAGGTTTTCCACCAATTCTTCATAGTTGCCTTCACTTGCTTCCGAGAAATCCCTTCGCAACTAACTTGAATTCTTCCCAAGCAGCTTTCTCCTCCCCATGAAGGTCTAATTCAAAGTCACCATCTTTAAGAAGCTCTCAAATCTGAGGACCATTGAAGACTCCCTATCTTATCTTAACGTCTCTCAGTGAGGGGAAAATTGATGTTAAATACTTGAATCCCTGACCGGATTTATCCATAGCTTTTACAAAGTTTTTCATGAGCCCAAGTTTTATGTGTAGTGGTGGTAGCAAAAAATTTGTTTGGTTCAATGAGAGGTGGATGATGAACATTTTTCATCTCAGGCTTCAATGATTGACGAGGTGACTTAGTCTCTCCTGATGTAGTGGGAACCTCTTGCACGACTGTCCCATTCACATAGAAGGCAGCAGTACTTGGTGTATGGCTCAGAAAATCACTTACCTTTCACCTCAGAATATAAACTTGCACATCACAACCACCTTCTATGACTGCTGGAACAATAATGAAAGGCAGTGAGAGACTGTGAGTGTGGTAAGAAACACACTGCCGCAAGCCTTTTGGAACCTGTTGTGACACGTAGGTGTATATTGAAAAGTAGAGCTAACAAACAATTTTAGCCATGATATTCATTATCAGTGACCTAAAATTAGTTGGAAATTGCTACTCTGGTTGTTGACCAGTGTAATTAGCGAGCTTCAGCAAGGCTCATTATTGTAACCAGAACTGTTTCTGTTTTATGAAAATGACATTTCAAACGGGACTGATTGTGACATATCCCTGTTTGGCTATAATGTAAAACTAATGAGGAGAATAAAAACATATGTGGATAAGAAGTCCATAAAGGGATCTGGACAAATTTCAAGAGTGATTGTATAAGTGGTTGCTTGAATTCAACCCAAATAACTGCAAGTTCATGAAAATTAGGGAAGCAGAAAGAAGCCCGTAAACCGAGTTTAGACTAGGGAGGCCAGAGGCTCCAGAATTCACTCCAAGAGAAAGACTTAGGGATAGTGCCCAGTATAACACCAGAGGCTTGCATTGGCAATCACCTCTGCAATCAATGTTCGTCTGATAAATCTAAAAGTTACCTGCAAGAATCTCAACAAAGTCATTCAGGGCGCTTCATACAACATATGTAAGGCCCATCTTGGAGTATGCAGCACCAGTATGGAACCCACTCATGAATTAGCTAATGAAATTTAATTTAACGACATTTGAGATAGAAAAACCAGGGGAGAAATGATAACAACATACAATATGCTTAGGGCAACACACAGGGAAGACAAGGATGGGCTGTTTAAGAGGCGAGATACCGGAACTCAGGTAGACAGCTAGAAGTTAAAGACAGATGAGTCACATGCCATGGAAGATAAGAGAGAAGATAATCTGAAGGAGAGTGGTAAAGTACTTAAATGTAAATGATTTTATAAACAGTAATCAACATGGGTTTTGTGCTGGCAAATATTGTCTTACTAACCTGTTGGAAATCTATGACAAAGCGACAGACGTAAGACAGAAGAGAGATGGGTTGCATGCATGTTCCTAGACTGCAAGAAAGTATTTGATACTGTACCTCACAAGAAAGTAGGGCAAAAACTTGAAGTGTAAGCAGGATAATAGGGTAGATTAAAAGTACCTTAGCAGACGGAAACAAAGTGATTGTCCGGGAAGAGGTGTCAGACTGGGGAAGAGTAGCAAGCGGGTTTCTGATATATGTGAATGACATATCAAATGGGACTGAATCAGATATATCTCTATTTCTAGACGATGTAAAACTAATGAGGAGGACAAGGAAATGCTACAAATGGATCAGGATAAAATGCAAGACTGGTCAGATAAGTGTATACTTAAATTCAAACCCTGCAAACGCACTATTATGAAGAATGAGGAAGAGTGAACAAGATCAGACAGAGTATACTCGGGGAACAAAGACTGCGCACCTCACTCAAAGATCTAAAAGTGAGCATACTGCCAAGCATCTCACTGAATGCGAACCAACCAAAAAACATTTGCAGTTAATTCTCATAGGGTAAATCTAAGAGTAGCCTTCAGGAATCTCGTCAGTCATTAAAGACCTATACAACATTTGTCAGGCCCATCTTGAAGTATGCAGTATCAACATGGATCCCACATTTGATAAAGCAGATTTAAAAATTAGAGAAAGTGCAGAGGTATGGAAAAGAGACTTGTCATTTAGCTATGAAGAAAAGCTAGAGGAAATAAACCTGATGATATTAGGGGAAAGTTGAACAAGGTGAGACATTACAGCAGCATACAAAATAATCGGGAGAATAGGCTAGATAGATATGAACTGTTTGATGGTGAGAAACGGGTACATGTTGGACATAGTTGGAAATTAAAGCCGCAGATGAGTCAGGGTGGTCAGAACGTGGAATGACCTTGACAAAGATGTGGTGTAGGCAGAACCCATTCATAGTTTTAAGAGCAGGTACGGCAGGGCCCACAAAGCTTGTGGGAAAAAATTTGACAAACGGAAAATTGAGAGGCAGGGCCATGAGCTGAAACTCAACCCCTGCAACCACATATGCGTAAGTACATATAAGTACAATACACACCATCACGAGTGACTCGGCAAATCTTCCATTTAAAAAACTGATGTCAGTAGAGCGATGTGGCCCGGTGGCCTGGTGGCTAAAGCCCCCGCTTCACACACGGAGGGCCCGGGTTCGATTCCCGGCGGGTGGAAACATTTCGACACGTTTCCTTACACCTGTTGTCCTGTTCACCTAGCAGCAAATAGGTACCTGGGTGTTAGTCGACTGGTGTGGGTCGCATCCTGGGGGACAAGATTAAGGACCCCAATGGAAATAAGTTAGACAGTCCTCGATGACGCACTGACTTTCTTGGGTTATCCTGGGTGGCTAACCCTCCGGGGTTAAAAATCCGAACGAAATCTTATCTTATCTTATCTTATGTCATTAACTGGATCCCACCCAGCAGTGCACATCACCAAGACTTCACCAAGCAATGCATCAACCTAACATACCAACATTCAAAATTCATTTGATATCATAGGATAATGGTGTCAATGTTTCCAAAGGAATTAAAGGGACAGGATATAATATTTTGCCATGATTTCTACCAACATTTCAACTGGTTATCCATGATTGTATTCTGGAGAAGAAAGTAATAAAAGACATAACTGTGAGTCACTTTAGTCAGTCCTGTAACTCAGGTGTCTCCAAACTGCGACCCGCGTCCCGCATGCGACTTGCAGCAATTTCAAATATTTTTAGAGTAACACTAATAAACCCTCATTTTCAGTCACTTTAGTCACTTATTCATTCATTTATATTTATTTATAAGAATGATTTATTTCTTTTGCCGGCAAAAAACGTGTAAAATATACGATGTGGCGCTCGTATTAAAAACTAGAGGCTCTTCAAGGACCAAATGAATTATCAAAGCTAATTCAGAATTTACCTACCAGCTGGAGTAGCACTTAATGCTCATCTGTGATTTAAAAAAAGTCATTGTAATGTAGTGTTTGGATGACACACTTGTCATTTAAAGGAAGAGTATAGAAACTTATTGCCAAATTATCATTTTTTGTTGAAAATGTTTCACAAAACAACTACATGTCGTAGGTTAGGTCGCTCCTTTGTCACATGATGACCCGCCATTGGAGCTTTTGGTCATTCGACCGAGGCCTTCCGCTGGCTTACTGGTCCACCCCTTTAAAAATTATGGTCATAGATATAAACATTCAGTAAACGTCTTAGTGAAGGAAATTGTCTTGTCTCAGAAATGTGTCACGCACAATATTTGAAACATTTCATCACTTAAGCTTCGAGTGATGCAAGATTCTCAAGCTTTGGTAGCACACTATCAGCTTGAGTGTCAATGTTAACTAGGTTCTAGATCCCTGGTATAAGAATAACTTCTATAACGTCAATGCAGCAGATAAGTTATATAAAACAAATCTTGACAATAGTGAGAATGAAATGAAGGAAACTCAGGAGAGACTCCAGCTCAAGAAATCAGAAAATGCAGATGGTTTGCCAACAGCATCAAGCAACTCGAGTATAATAAGGAAAGTCATGATGATGTAACAAGGATTGAAGAACGTGACCAGTTTGATTTTGGTAAATGTTGTGAAGAAATTGTAGCCAATATGAAAGCAAATGCTGCAACGTATTCTGCCAGGCACATCATCTAAAGGGGACAAGAAGACACAGACCACCCGGACTATATGAAACAAAGGAAGGGAGACATAACCTCTCCAGAGAAGGAGGTTTTTTTAGTGCCAAGAAGGAAAAAAAACTGTCGAGAAATGACAAATTCTACACCAACTGAAAGTACTTCCGGAGCAGAGGCACGGTCATTCGCCTCCACTCCAGGACAACAGATATTAAAGCCAGCAAATAAAACCCCCTTAAATTCCATCTATATTACGACATTTATCTTTACAAACATACAGGATCTAAAGCCATCAACAAACAACAAAATTCCTTACATCAAGGGACTGCTCACGGAGTCAAATGCAATGTTTGCAGTATTCACAGACACCCACATAAAGGATCATTTTGACAACGAAATATTGATCCCAAGTTATAACCTATTCAGATGCGACAGACTAAACAGGCAACATGGGGAAGGGCTTGGCTTGTACGTCACAGAATCGCTCATTTGCTCAGAACTGCTTAACACCTCAAATGAGGTAAATATCGACAACCAAAACCTTGTCATTGTGGTTGTATATAAGCCTCCGGATGCAACTTTCCAGCAGTTCCAGGAACAGTTTTTGAAAATTGACCACAGTCTATTCCTCGTCCTTTGTGGATGACACCTGGATCACCATGGCAGTGACCTCCATCGAAGACACGGTCCAGTTCTAGAGGTGGTGGCTTAAATAGCAACGCTCTTCTTGCCGAATAAGGCAAGCGAAAATTTGTGTATGCTATAATTTCGCAAAAAAATAATTCTGAACCTAACGAAAAAGTATATTACATTGTGTTTGTTTATTATTAAATAATTATGAACTTAGCGTTTGATTATATATATATATATATATATATATATATATATATATATATATATATATATATATATATATATATATATATATATATATATATAAATATATAATATATATATATATATATATATATATACCGCGAGACTCCAAGCGGATATCAACCAAATCTTCGAATAGGCCGCTCAAAACAATATGAAGTTCAACGAGAAGTATCAACTACTCATATATGGAAACTTTTAGAAATTAAAACTGTCAGGGTATACCACAAATTCTAACCATGCAATAGAGCGGAAAAGTAATGTGAAGGACCTGGGAGTGATAATATCAGAGGATCTCGCCTTCAAAGACCACAACAATGTATCTACCTCATCCACTAGGAAAATGATAGGATGGACAATGAGAACCTTCAGAACTAGGGACGCCAAGCCCATGATGATTCTCTTCAATTCGCTTGTGCTCTCTAGGCTGGAATACTGCTGTGCATTAACGGCCCCCTCCAAGGCTGGCGACATTGCAGACCTGGAGAGTATACAAAGAACTTTCACGGCACACACAATTGCGACAAGGCCCCTAAACTACTGCGAACGGTTGAAGGTCCTTGATCTGCATTCCCTCGAACGCAGGCGAGAGAGATACATGATAATATACACTTGGAAGGTCCTAGAGGGATTGGTACCAAACCTGCACACGAAAATCACTCCCTATGAAAGCAAAAGACTCGGGAGGAGATGCAACATTCCCCCGATGAAAAGCAGGGGTGCTACGAGTACACTGAGAGAACACAATAAGTGTCAGGGGCCCAAGACTGTTCAATTGCCTCCCAGCATACATAAGGGGATTACCAATAGACCCTTGGCTGTCTTCAAGAAGGCACTGGGCAGGCACCTAAAGTCAGTACCTGACCAACCGGGCTGTGGTTCGTACGTCAGTTTGCGTGCGGCCAGCAGTAACAGCCTGGTTGATCAGACCCTGATCCACCATGAGGCCTGGTCTCAGACCGGGCCGAGGAGGCTTTGACCCCCGAAACCCTCTCCAGGTATACTCCAGTCTGGAAAATCTCCCAACTCCTGCCCCCAGACATCTTGCTACTGGGACATTTCAGCTTGAGATTTCAGGAGGTAGCTCAGATGAAAATTCACACACACACGAGCTATTAAATATCTGAACCTACAAGACTAGAAAATACGCTGGACCTTATCTTCACTAACAACGATGATCTGATACGTAATATAACCGTATCAAAGACAATACACTCAGATCATAACACAACAGAGGTACAGACATGTATGCATAGGGCTCCTGACCAGCAAAATGTGATCAATCATGAGGGCGTCTTCGCAAAATTCAACTTCAATAACAAAAACATACAATGAGAACAAGTCAACCACGTCCTAAGTGAAATAAGTTGGGAAGATATCCTAAACAACATGGATCCGAACCTTTGCCTGGAAAAAAATTAACTCTGTGGCACTTGAGGTCTGCTCAAGGTACATTCCATTAAGAAAAAGGAAGAGAAGATGCAAACTAGAAAGAGAGAGATGCTCCCTATACAGACGAAGGCGAAAAATCACAGAGCTGCTGAGAGGGGCCAATGTATCTGAAATACGAAGGGAGGCACTGGTCAGAGAAATAGCAAATATAGAACTTAAGCTTAAGGAATCTTACAGGAGACAAGAATCTCAAGAAGAACTAAAAGCCATAAAGAAAACTTAAAAAAAATTACTTTTCTTATGCCAAAGTCAAGGGTAAAACACCATTCAGTATTGGACCCCTGCTTAGGTGAGATGGGACCTACACAGATGACAGCAAAGAAATGAGTGAGATACTAAAGTCCCAGTACGACACAGTGTTCAGTGAGCCGTTGCCCAGACTAAGAGTCGACAATCTAAATGAATTCTTTATGACCGAGACCCCAAATCAGGTCATCTCTAAAATCTCGACTAACACCACAAGACTTTGAAAAGGCAATAAATGACATGCTCATGCACTCGGCCCCAGGATCAGATTCGTGAAACTCGTGTTCATCAAGAACTGCAAGAAGGCCCTGTCTCGTGCCTTCAGCATTCTATGGATAGGGAGCATTGACACAGGGGTCATCTCACACTCATTAAAAACAAGAGACATGGCCCCACTCTACAAAGTTGGCAGAAAAGCAATTGCAAAGAACTACAGACCGATAGCACTAACATCCCATAGAAATCTTTGAAAGGGTTCTAAGAATCAACATCGCCAACCATCTAGATACCCATCAGTTACACAACCCAGGGCAACACTGTTTTAGAGCCTGTCCCAGCTACTGGACCACTATGACAAAGTCCTGGATGCTATAGAGAATAAACAAAATGCAAATGTAGTATACATAGACTTTGCGAAAGCCTTTGAAAAGTGCGACCAGGGTGTAATAGTACACACAGTGCGTGATAAAGGAATAACAGGAAAAGTTGGTAGATGGATCTATTACTTCCTAACAAATAGAACACAACGAGTAATAGTAAACAGAGTAAAGTCTTAGGCAGCTACGGTGAAAAGCTCTGTTCCACAAGGCACAATACTCGCTCCCATCCTATTCCTTATCCTCATATTTGACGTAGACAGAGATGTAAGCTATAGCTCCGTGTCTTTTGCGGATGACACCCGAACTGTCATGACAGTGACCTCCATCGAAGACACCGCAAGACTCCAAGCGGACAACAACCAAATCTTCAAATGAGCCACTAAAAACAATATGAAGTTCAATGAAGAGAAATTTCAACTACTCAGATATGGAAAACTTGAAATTAAAACTGTATCAGGGTACACAACCAATTCTAACCATACAATAGGGTGAAAAAGTAATGTGAAGGACCTGGGAGTGATAATATCAGAGGATCTCACCTTCAAACACCACAACAATGTATATCTATCATATCTGCTAGAAAAAATGATTTATTTATTTATTTATTTAGTAATTTTAGCATACATACAGAGGTACAAAAAATACAGGTAAGAGCAGCATGGATGGATGGATAATGAGAACCTTCAAAACTAGGGTGGAATACTGCTGTACACTAACTGCCCCCTTCAAGGCAGGCGAAATTGCTAACCTGAAGAGTGTACAAAGAACTTTCACGGCACTCATAAGTACGATAAAACACCTAAATTACTGGGAACGGTTGAAGTCTCTTGATTTGTATTCCCTGGAACGCAGGCGAGAAAAATACATGATAATATATACTTGGAAAATCCTAGAGGGGTTAGTACCAAACTTGCACACGAAAATCACTCCCTATGAAAGCAAAAGACTCGGGAGGAGATGCAACATTCCCTCCAATGAAAAGCAGGAGCGCCACGAGCACACTGAGAGACAACACAATAAGTGTCAGGGGCCCAAGATTGTTCTATTGCCTCCCAGCATACATAAGGGGGATTACCAATAGACCCCTGGTTGTCTTCAAGACGGCACTGGAGAGGCACATAAAGTCAGTACCTGAGCAACAGGGCTGTGGTTCGTACGTCAGTTTGCGTGCGACCAGCAGTAACAGCCTGATTGATCAGACAGATCTACCACATGGCCTGGTCTCAGACCGGGCCGCGGGGGCGTTGACCCCCGAAGCTTTCTCCAGGTATCTCCAGGTAATATTCTCAGCAACAGCATGTCACAGTCACCTGCTTCAGGATCGTTTCCCAAATCACAAACAGCTTTATCCAAAAACAAACGTGTTATCACAAACATAAAAACAGAAACTAACATTATATGATAATGGTGTTATTGCCTAAAGGAGGAAAACCATTACAGTGGTAAAGAGAAACTATGATAATTCTTCCCAATGTGACAACCCTAGCCAGTCAATATCTGAGTTCTCTTCAGCAGAGAGTGAAAGATTGTTTATCATTGGAGGAACCATTTACTCTCCTCACAGGAACAGATTAACTTCCGGACATGAGGAAATGTTCGTGTTATTATTATTATTATTAAAGATTCGCCGGTATTCTCCCGGCCCGGGCCTTTTCCAAGTGGTGGCCCGGCCTTGGTTCCCTCTTTAGGGAGTGTCTGAGACCTAAGTCTCCCATGGGAGGAGGTACAAGTACCTTTACATCTTTGGGACCAACTGTCCCCAGGCCTAGCCACAACCTAGGCCTCTCTGGTCTGCCATCCCCGCCCCAAGGGGGCTAATGGGAATGACATTCTTATGAGCTAAAGGCTCGGGCTCAGGCACCTACCCTACCCTAGAAGGGCTGGGCATGGTATCGATGAAATGTTCGTGTTCTTCAGCTTCCATTGGAGATTTTTATAATTTAGCTATCAGAGTAATATATAATTTTATATTGCATCTTTTTATTCCAGATGTTAGAATAACGCATATTTTACTCTCACACTGGGCTCACACACCCTTAGCTTGCGTGCGGCCAGCAGTGACAGCCTGGTTGAGCAGACCTTGATCTACCATGAGGCCTGGTCTCAGACCGGGCCGCGGGGGCGTTGTCCCCCGAAACCCTCTCCAGGTAAACGCCAGGTAAACTAAGGTCCAGAGATCGAATCCCCGGTACAGCTGGAAAACATAAGGACGTGTTTCCATAAGACACCTGCTGTCCCTGTTCACCCATCAGTAAGATGAGTATCTGGGTTTTAGTCGACTGGTGTGGGTCGCATCCTGGGACAAAATTTACCTAATTTGCCCGAAATACTCAGCATAACAAGCGACTTTCAATATAGAAGTATGTCACTGATGTCAGCTAAGACTGTATACCTTGTACATGTACTTGTATACCTTGTACATGTACTTGTATACCTTGTACATGTACTTGTATACCTTGTACATGTACTTGTATACCTTGTACATGTATTTGTATACCTTGTACATGTACTTGTATACCTTGTACATATACTTGTACACCTTGTACATGTACTTGTATACCTTGTACATGTACTTGTATACCTTGTACATGTACTTGTATACCTTGTACATGTACTTGTATACCTTGTACATGTACTTGTATACCTTGTACATGTACTTGTATATCTTGTACATGTACTTGTATACCTTGTACATGTACTTGTATACCTTGTACATGTACTTGTATACCTTGTACATGTACTTGTACACCTTGTACATGTACTTGTACACCTTGTACATGTACTTGTACACCTTATACATGTACTTGTATATCTTGTACATGTACTTGTATACCTTGTACATGTACTTGTAAAAATAAAGATATTACATTTTTGTTATAAGTTCCGAACTATATTTTTTGACTTTCAGTTCTCATGTTTTAAAATACATTGCGTCTTATTTCAGTATTCAAAATATTTTTAATATATCATGAGAAGTGGATGATTTTGTTTCATAATTAATTTCCGATTATGACTTCATTAGACTACTAAATGTGAAGAACGAGTCAGAAATTTGATGTTTTCCTGTTTTTTCAGTTTGTAAGCCTCGCGGGGGGGGGTCTGGAAAATTAAATTAAATATTAAATCTTCCTTGGCTATTTATTCTTAATGAGCAATAACTGTTTCTTAATATATTCTTAACTATGATGAATATATCAAGTAATAAATTATCCTAATTTAAAAAATATAAAAAAATGTAGGATAGGTATCTGTATCAGTATCGTCAATATCCCTTATGATGGTGGTGGTGATGGTAGTTGTGGTGATGGTGGTGGTGGTGATGGTGGTGGTGGTGGTGGTGATGGTAGTTGTGGTGGTGTTAGTAGTGGTGATGGTGGTAATAATGGGAGTGGTGTGATGGTAGCTGTGGTGGTGGTGGTGATGGTATTGGTGGTGGTGGTGGTGGTGGTAATGGTAGTGGTGGCGATGGTAGTGCTGGTAGTGGTGGTGGTGGTGGCAGTGGCGTTGGTGGTAGTGTTAGTGGTGATGGTTGTGGTGGTGGATTGGTGGTGATGGACATGGTAGTGATGGTAGTGGTGCTGGTGGTAGTGTTAGTGGTGGTGGTGGTGGTATGGTGGTAGTGATGGTCATGATAGTTGTGGTGATGGTGATGGGCATGGTAGAGGTGATGACGGTGATGGAGGTGGTGATGGTAGTAGTGGTGATGGTGGTGGTGGTAGTGGTGATAGTGGTGGTGGTAGGGAAGGGTGTGGAGGAAGAGAGAGAGACAATGAGAAGGAAGGAGAGAAGAGGATATTTCCCCTGATAATAAGTTCCTCCCACAGAAGAATGAAGGGATACAGCAAGGATGAATATACCAGGTTAGATGATGATGATAGAGGAGGGTGATAATAAGATCCCCCGGGAAGAGGGTGGCACCCCTGGGATTTAGATTTTGTCGCCGAAGCAGTTACTTTGTGTCCGTTATATCCATCCTGTGGACGGCAGCGCAAGAGCGTATAGATACCCGGAAAGTTGTAGCAGCTAGGCCATAAAAAGGTTTACAGGAGTACATTTGCATTTTTATATACAGTTCACTTTTCTGTTTCAAGAAATCTAGGAAATTTGCTTAATAAATCTGGTATCTTATTTTCACTAATAAGATATCTTGACATGTTACATGTGTTTGAAATGTCGCAGTGAAGAGGAATCTTGAGCCAGATGAGATGTTTGACAGCATTATGCAGAGAATTAGGAGCATGGAGAACATGAGTCAGTTTTCCAAAGGTATAATTCACAGAGGTTAGTAGGGGTTAAGGGAGTTTGAGTACTTATGATGGAACAAAATAGGATAACTGCAAAACTCAAGAGAGGAAGACCTAGGGGTCAGCAGTGCCCAGCATACCGCCATAGCCTCACGTCACATGAATAATCTTTGCAGCCAATGCTCGTCTAGCAAATCTAAGAGTACTTCAGGAAACTCATCAAAGATCCATTCAGAGGTCTTTATTTAATTTTATATAACCACCTGCTCGTGGTTACAATACTATAAGGAATATCCGCTAGGAATTTTTATTAACCTAAGAAAAGCGTTTGACACAGTAGACCACGGCATCCTACTCCACAAACTTGACCACTATGGTACAAGAGGCCATGCGCTTGCATATTTTAAATCCTACCTTTCTAATAGGTATCAGTATGTCACCATTAAAGACACAGCCTCATCAATACGGCCACTTGATACTGGAGTTCCGCAGGGAAGTGTCCTTGGACCCCTGCTCTTCCTCATTTACATCAATGATTTTCCAAACATATCCCAACACCTGAAACCCATTCTCTTTGCTGACGACACGACTTATGTCACCTCCCACCCTAATCTTGCCACCCTCAACACCATTGTTAACGAGGAGCTGCTCAAAATATCGACTTGAATGACAGCCAATAAACTTACACTTAACACTGGCAAAACCTACTATATTATGTTTGGTAGCAGAGCAGGTGTTGCGCAACTTAACATTAAGATCAACAACACTTTGATTGCCAGACATAATGAGGGAAAATTCCTTGGCCTATACCTCGACAACAACCTAAATTTCAGCACCCATATCCAACACATAACAAAAAAAGTATCCAAAACGGTGGGGATACTCTCCAAGATACGATACTACGTACCGCAAACTGCCCTTCTCACACTATACCATTCACTTATTTATCCATACCTCACCTATGCTATCTGTGCTTGGGGTTCAACTGCAGCGACACACCTTAAGCCAATAATAACCCAACAAAAAGCCGCAGTAAGAATAATCACTAAATCCCATCCCTGGCAACACACACCCCCACTTTTCATAGATCTAAACTTACTCCCTGTTCAGAACATCCACAC
>NC_069482.1:26784263-26934263 GCF_026875155.1 Cherax quadricarinatus
GGTTCGGACATGTAGAGAGAATGGAGCGAAACAGAATGACTTCAAGAGTGTATCAGTCTGTAGTGGAAGGAAGGCGGGGTAGGGGTCGGCCTAGGAAGGGTTGGAGGGAGGGGGTAAAGGAGGTTTTTGTGTGCGAGGGGCTTGGACTTCCAGCAGGCATGCGTGAGCGTGTTTGATAGGAGTGAATGGAGACAAATGGTTTTTAATACTTGACGTGCTGTTGGAGTGTGAGCAAAGTAACATTTATGAAGGGATTCAGGGAAACCGGCAGGCCGGACTTGAGTCCTGGAGATGGGAAGTACAGTGCCTGCACTCTGAAGGAGGGGTGTTAATGTTGCAGTTTAAAAACTGTAGTGTAAAGCACCCTTCTGGCAAGACAGTGATGGAGTGAATGATGGTGAAAGTTTTTCTTTTTCGGGCCACCCTGCCTTGGTGGGAATCGGCCAGTGTGATAATAAAATAAAATATATATATATATATATATATATATATATATATATATAATATATATATATATATATATATATATATATGTCGTGCCGAATAGGCAGAACTTGCGATCTTGGCTTAAATAGCAACGCTCATCTTGCCATATAGGACAAGTGAAAATTTGTGTATGGAATAATTTCGCCAAAATCATTCTGAACCTAACGAAAAAAATATATTTCACTGTGTTTGTTTAGTATTAAATTATTGTAAAGAAATCTAAAATATATTTAGTTGGGTCAGGCTAAAATAAATTGCTCTTGTTATAATAAGGTTAGGTAAGTTTTCTAAGATTCTTTTGGTGCAAAATTTAAATTTTTTACATTAACATTAATGAAAAAAATATATCTTTAAACGTATAAAAGAAAATTTGAGAAAGGACTTAATTTTAAATGAGTTCTTGCTAATTGGCCAGTTTTACATATTCGGCACGACATATCTAATATATATATATATATATATATATATATATAATATATATATATATATATATATATATATATATATATATATAATATATATATATATATATATATATATATATATATATATATATATATATTGGACTGAGAAGAAATATCCAAAATTTATGAAATAGCTAATGATCTAAAATACTCAAGAAACGTAATTGATAAATCTTTTAAAATTGCTAGAAATACATTTTACAATCCAAAAAGGGACAACCAACCTAATTCAACTAAAAATATGTTGGTTCTCCCTTACCATGAAGAATTTGGTTGATATGCCTTCTCTTCTTAAGACTTTTAATATCAAATTGTATTTAAAAATCTTGATACAGTGAGAAAAAAACTTTTGATAAAGAATTCCCCCCCAAAATGCTGACAGATGTGTGTATACGATTCCTTGTAAAATTTGCGATAAAGTTTATTACGGTAAAACTGGCAAAAGTCTTCAACTAAGATTAAAACAACATAAATATAGCATTAGAACTGGACAACATTCTAATGCTCTGTTTATTCATGTGAGAGATTTTAACCATCCAATTGATTTTCAAAAGGCTGAGAAAGTTGTATCAAGCAAATCCATGGTCGACAGGAATATAATTGTATCTTGTTTCACAAAAAAGTCAGTTTTGAAAATAATATAATTATTTCCTTTGGTTTATATAAACTGGATTCATTGATAGTTAATAAAACTTGAGAGGAATTTAATGATACATTAGACAAGTAATAAATCTTGATTCTTGGATAGAGTATTAGGTGGGTTTCACAGAGTAGGGTGTTGTCACGCGTGTGTGAGGTGTTGCTTTGTTGTGGTGACGTGATGGTAAGGTGTAGTCTTGACCCTTTATATGCCTTCCTTTGATGTTTAGTTTTTTATAGTTCCTTGATAATATGAAAAGTCACGAAAGCGCTTGGATTTTAGCTATTCTTTCACAGTGGTCTTTGCAAACTCTAATAACACCTGTTTACTGTGATCTTATTGTGATCTTATTTTTTACTAAAAAAGAGAAGAAAAACTTTATAAAACTGGGATGCTTGAATGTGCGTGGATATAGTGCGGATGACAAGAAACAGATGATTGCTGATGTTATGAATGAAAAGAAGTTGGATGTCCTGGCCCTAAGCAAAACAAAGCTGAAGGGGGTAGGGGAGTTTCGGTGGGGGGAAATAAATGGGATTAAATCTGGAGTATCTTAGAGAGTTAGAGCTAAGGAAGGGGTAGCAGCAATGTTGAAGGATCAGTTATGGAAGGAGAAAAGAGAATATGAATGTGTAAATTCAAGGATTATGTAGATTAAAGTAAATGTTGGATGCGAAAAGTAGGTCATAATAAGCGTGTATGCACCTGGAAAAGAGAGGAATGTAGAGGAGAAAGAGAGATTTTAGGGAGATGTTAAGTGAATGTATAGGAACCTTTGAACCAAGTGAGAGAGTAATTGTGGTAGGGGACCTGAATGCTAAAGTAGGAGAAACTTTTAGAGAGGGTGTGGTAGGTAAGTTTGGGGTGTCAGGTGTAAATGATAATGGGAGCCCTTTGATTGAACTTTGTATAGAAAGGGGTTTAGTTATAGGTAATACATATTTTAAGAAAAAGAGGATAAATAAGTATACAAGATATGATGTAGGGCGAAATGACAGTAGTTTGTTGGATTATGTATTGGTAGATAAAAGACTGTTGAGTAGACTTCAGGATGTACATGTTTATAGAGGGGCCACAGATATATCAGATCACTTTTTAGTTGTAGCTACACTGAGAGTAAAAGGTAGATGGGATACAAGGAGAATAGAAGCATCAGGGAAGAGAGAGGTGAAGGTTTATAAACTAAAAGAGGAGGCAGTTAGGGTAAGATATAAACAGCTATTGGAGGATAGATGGGCTAATGAGAGCATAGGCAATGGGGTCGAAGAGGTATGGGGTAGGTTTAAAAATGTAGTGTTAGTGTTCAGCAGAAGTTTGTGGTTACAGGAAAGTGGGTGCGGGAGGGAAGAGGAGCGATTGGTGAAGTATGCTGTCTAATGCAGGATTTAGTAATCAATCGCACTGCACCTTTTTGTTGGGTTATTAAAGGCTTAAGGTGATTTACTGTGGTTGAGCCCCATACACATATACCATAGGTGAGGTAAGGGTAGATGAGAGAGTGGTACAAAGCTAGAAGAGCTGATTGGGTACATAGTACCATATCTTTGAAAGGATGCCTACTGTTTGGGAGACTTTTGGAGACTGCAGTCAAGGTGGAAACCTAGAAATTTGCCCTCTGTGTCTTGAAATGGGTGAACCATTTATCAATATGTTTAGCTGTACATTTGAAGCTCTGTTTCAAAATAGCTTGAAGTAGGTTTTGTCTATATTGAGAGTAAGTTTGTTGGAAGTCATCCAAGTAGATATTTTTAGCAGTTAAGCATTTACAGTGGCCGTTAGTATGGTCGGGTTTGGGTGAGAGAAGACATAAGTAATGTCATCTGCAAATAAAATGGGTTTAAGGAGATTAGACGCGTTTGGGAGGTCATTGATGTAAATGAGAAAGGAAATTGGGCCAAGGGCACTTCCCTGTGGGATTCCAACAAGAACAGGTTGTGTAGTGGAGCTGGCTCCATTTGTATTTACCTACTGGGTTCTATTGCTAAGATAAGATTTTAGGTAATCGAGAGAGTGATAGCTGACTCCTTAATGTTCGAGTTTTTGGTGCAATAGGTCGTGATCAACTGTATCAAAAGCTTTTCGTAAGTCTATGAAAAATCCCAGGGAAAAAATTCATTTTTTACGAGTGTAGAATATATTAGTTCTAGAATATATTAGTTCTAGAACACTTTAACATCACTTATGCAAGTTGATACATCGTCTTTCATTTTACTTTACTCCAGCACTTAGTAAAGTACTCAGAGGATTTGTTACATTCTTACTACTTTTGTGGTAGTAAAGTAACTTCACAATATCAAGCAGTGAAGCCCTTTTTGTATACAATGTCAGGGAATTGTATGGCAACCAATCAACCACATCACCAGCCTCTGTGACTGCTCCTCCCCAGCCAGGATATCTTATCTACTAACAGACTCTTCCACGTTATCTCTATCTTATCTTCACATCACAGTCTCATCTTCATAGGAATCCGTTGCACCACATCGAAATCAAGTAAATGTTTACTAATAAAAATATAGCGATATATGGACTTATGTTGGATTGAGGAATAAAAAAAAATCAATCTCAGTGCAAGCAAAGACTAGTAAACTTTGCTACTGAGCAGTAGTAAGGGAAGCGTGCTCACAAGAATGTTAGCTTTCTCCAGAGAAGCATCTCAACTGCAGCTAAGCCACTTCACTCTGAAATGTTATATTATTTCCAGATAACCTCCTCTTCCATCATAATTAACACCATCATTCGATCTTTATCTAACATCCTCCCCGTTATACTATGTCATTTCTCTCTTTTTCTTGTAACTGCCGAAAAGGATTTCAGATCCAAAATTCTCTTTGTCTCAGAATTCTCTGCATGATATTCACATCACACACTACTTTCAAACAGGACATCTCCACTCCCCATAGCCCCCCCCCCAGCAGCGCTGTATAGCCCTTGTGGCTTAGCGCTTCTTTTTGATTATAATAATAATAATAATATAGCCCCCCATCCTCCTGCTGCATATAAAATGGCTGTACCACTCTAGTACATTCCCCTTTTGCCTCCACAGATAAACTTTTTTCTATCCATAGATGCCTGGACACCACCTATATTTCCCTCCACGGGCAGCAGCCACCTGGAGGCACCGCAGCGTCACTACCTCACCCAATAATTTCTAGGCTTCCCCAACCACTGTTGCTCGTTTACTTAAACTTCATTTGCACATTGTACAATATTTTCCCTATTTCAACTATGACGGATACCTATGTGATACAGACTGCTAATACCAAATGTCTACTAGTTCAAATAACATTTTAAAAAGAGTAAAAGAGATACTTTCAATATTTAAATATAACAGACACTAATGAGGTGATGTGTTAGTGTTGCTTAACTTTGTATTAGTAAATAATGTTTTGACTTTGTGGTTCTATGATAAGTATTTTTAATACATGAGAATTTTCTTATAGTATGTATGTCAAAAAATGATAACTGTTAGTTGCTTTCAATTTCTTAGTATCAACAATATAATTATGGTCTCGGTTAAATTAGTACCAAAATCCAGAATTTTTTATCCCTGCATTACTTTGGCAATACTAAGTATACGACATTTTTTCCGCTACTTAAAATAATATTTTTAGTGTCTTAAATTTCTGGATTAATCTGTAAAAGTATAAGCCAGGCTAAGGGTTCGAATCGAATTCGTCACAAACCCATCTGCTGACATATCAACACTCAAATATCTGGCAAGTGGCAGATGTTTCTGGCAGGTGAAGCTGTGTTTAGGGACAGTTATCTTGTATTTGACGCAACTCACACAAAACCACTTTCCTCACTGTCATTCGGCATCCCTAAAGGAAGACCTTAAGAGGTTGCCTGAATTATTTTTTCTTCTTCTTTCTTCTGCCTCCATCTTTTCGTTTTGATTTTGCTCATAACTGGTAAAGGCTTCAAATTTTTAACTCTTATGCACGATCCCTGGGACCAGATTCTTGGAAAAATTGGCCTTATGACCAAAGTTGTTAAACCCTTTCCCAGCATCCTGGATTATTACTACAGTCATAAAGTGCTAATCCACATGGGTCATACAGTGCTGCAGGGCGACTGCGAAGAGTAAGTCAGAGGTAGAGTCAGTAAGGACGGTGAGGAGTGCTAAAAGGAAATATAATCAAAGTTGGTGTAATAAAGCTGTTATTGATAAAATGTCAAAGAGAGAGTCTGTCAAAGATGGAGCTGTCAGGAAGGTCATATAAAGTAAGGGTGTTAGAGCGGTGACAACGACGGAGGTAAATTCTGCGTGCTCACTGATGACACAACAGTCTAGACTCGATAGTCTATGGAAAACTGAAAATTGTACTAGACAGTTTCGGTAGAGTGGTGCTGGACGCTTCTCCAATGAGATTCCCATGAATGAGACTAGTGTCCGACAGGTAAGCGGGATGGTTCCAGTAGCGTCCAAAACCCTCGGTAGCGGAGAACTGCTAACGTTTGAAAAAGAAGAAAAAAAGGTCTTCTAATTTGACGACGGCGGAGAGTGAGATTCAGAGGTTTGGGTCCAGTTCTGACCATTTTATGCGAAAAAATGTAAAAAATATATTCCCGTTAAATCAGTTTCATTTTGTTTCTAAACAACTTCAATATTAAATAACTGATACATCTTAGGGCCAGGATAGTACATATTAAGTTTGGTTTGCTTGCAGGTAAATTACTTGATACAGTAAAATAGTTAAAAAATAAAATTGTTGAAATGTATGTCATTTGATCGGCTTAAAATTTCACAATTGTTGTGGTTTCCTGAATGTCAAGTTCATTCTGTTATCTTGTGGCATAAATCACGGGGCAATTTGCCAATTTTTATATTTATCTATTTTCAGTAACTAAAAAAGAATTCTTCCTTAAGACATCAAAATATTAATATTCTGTAAGAATGATAACCCTGAAATTTGCACTGAATAACTGCAAATCAGAATTTTTACGTGAATTGTTAGAAAAAAATTGAAATTGTAGGAATCAGATCAGTTACAGAGGAATGCCTCTTCTGATCGGCTAGGTTTGATTAAAACAAAGTTTGTCACTCCGAGCTGTGTAAATTTCAAATTGCCAACTTTGTTAAACTGTTTTTCTTGTAATAACTACAGAAAGCCTCATCTGGTCTGCTAAAAACAATTACCGCTGGAGTATCTCAATTAGAAGTATATTTGTATTTATTTTGGTCTCTGTGGGGTGCCAATTTCCCAATTATTAAACCAATGTTGCTTATCTTTTAGCAGCACGATTTCCAGAAGCCGCTCCCTGGAAATCCCTTCGGGATGCTGTATCAGTGTTCACAGGGGCTGTAAATTAACAAGTGAGTTAGTCACAATTTACCCCAAAGGAGCGTATATTTCAACACATCGTATTGATTACGTGTGATGCCGATGGATACTCACTGGGTTTTGGGTGTAAAGCCCGCAAATTACGACCTCGAATAGGACGGCCCTAATCACCTTGCGTCTACTTATGGTGTGGGGAAAATTTCTCTGGAAAGAGGGGGAATCGGCCCCCTTCAGCCCCATTCAGCCCCCTTCAGCCCCCTTCATCCCTTTTCAGCCCCTTTCACTCTGAGAGACAACCCTCTCAGAAAGGGTAAATGACGTCTCGCTTCTTGATCAACAATTTAGTTGGAAGCATATACAAGCAGTGTACCAGAGTACAGTCACATAGCCTCCTTCCTGCATCACTGCGTCATTGCAATTCAGTGGTAATGTAATGAGGAAAATGACTTTATCGTAGCAGGAAAAAGTACAGAACACCTTGCATCACTTTATTTCCAAGTTGGGACTATAGTAAAACGCTGGATAAGTCTTAAGTCTAGGAAATCTATCATTTGTAATGAATTCTGTTGCAGTGTCAAGTAGGGAAATTATGCTGAAGTCCGCGATTTTGGGGCCGCATCCCAAGGTGAACCCCACTCCAGGGTCAGGTTGCTTGAAGAACTGGTGCAGATAACTTGTGCTTCACTCTAGAAAAACAAAGACGCTAGTGATTCGCGCGTTTCTGTTCTCAGCGACAATCTCAGCCATTCGTGGTAGAACTATGTTGTGACATTACCACGAAGTAAAGGACAAATATTGGAGAATAGTGTAGTGTACAGTGTTGCGAACAGTCTTCAGAGACAAACAGTGCACTGTAAGACACTACGACTTCAGTCAAGACAGCGGATATCAGGGTGACACTTAAAGGTTTAATACATATACCCAGGTAAGTCTACGCAGACATGTACTTGGTTAGGTCGACTGAGCAGCAAATAGTTAAGACGTCACCTGTGTGGAGCACTTTCCCCTGATTAAAATAAAAGTTCTGAAAAACATAAATCTTTAATGATTGATTCATATTATGAAAAAAAAATCTTGACATTAGGCTGTGTAGGCGCATATTTTGTTGGATTTCTGTGTAATAACTGGAGAATGCCTCTTCCGATCGGCCTTAAACTTTTAAGTGCTGATTTGTTTTCCTCAACTGAACCTTCGACTTGATTTTATGTTGTGAAAGTCTCCATATGACAATTTTGTTAATCAAATTGTTTTTTGTGAAATAAATGGAGAATGTTTCTTCTGTTCAGAAATAAATCAGTGTTTAACTTTACTGGTTTTCCTAAGTTAAACCAACATTATGTTAATTTAATAAATCTTACTGATTCTTGTGGGTTTAGTGCTTGGTTATGATTGTAAGAATAATAATAATAAATCATACATTCATATTGTACTTGTTATGCAAAAAGACATGTGTAACTAATGTCACATATTATTGTGGCAACTTTTGGCTCCTCAGGAGTGAAACATACCAGCAATAAAATATCACAATCGTTATAATGTATCCTTGTATCTGACACGTTGCCGGTAATTCAATAAATATTATTACTATACACATAGTTAAATCCTTAACGTTGGTAAATCTTACTTAGAGAAAAGTTTGGATTATTTTGGCCTCTGTTGGTCCTAATTTATCTTATTTTTTATATAGCAGAAACTGGAGAAATTTAAATATTCAGACTAAGCTTATGGGACTTTATCCTTCTTATAGAATACATTGCAATTAATATTTTCAAGCCGATCAGAAAAAAAAAATTTGTTTTAGCTATTGAATGTAAGTAAAAATCACTATTTATTCAATTAAACATTTTTTATTTATTCAATAAAACTGATTAATCTGTGACTTATCTCACCCAATAACAGCATAAATTTTACGTCCTGGACACAACGCCAGTGGTGAAAGTTTGCAACCGATCAGACGAGTCATTCTCTAGTTATGGCATATATACCAACAATTCCAAGTTTTTACTATTTTACTATTTTGACAAATTTCCTCTAACATTTCCTGAAACATTCACAGGACGTAAACTGAAATTTATTTAACATGATTAAACATGAAAAAAATTCATACGATTTTATACATAAAAATGGACAAATTTGCACCTACGCACTAGAAATTCACTTTCCACTGTTATGAACGGAAGAAAACGAAAGGTTAGTAGAAAAAAAAATAAAGAAAAAAATTCTGGCAGCCAGTTAAAGGTTCCCTTCGGGAATAATTAATTAAAAATACCATTACTGATCAGTTTCCATCTTTAACAGTGATAAACTTTCGTTAATGAAAGGTTCGCATTATTATCAAGCTGTGTAAATGATAATTTGCTATTTTATTAAACTAATGTGGGTATTAATTTCAATGAAATAACTTGAGAACATCTGCTGTGATTGTTATCAAACTCTCAACACTGAGGTTTCATATTTAGAAGACGGTTTTGATTGCTTGTGGATTAATTTATCAATTTTATTGAACAAATTGGGATTCTAGCTAATGTTCCTTCTGGAACACTAAGGACTCAACACTGTCCTCACGTAATGTTTCTTCTGGAACACTAAGGACTCAACACTGTCCTCACATAATGTTTCTTCTGGAACACTAAGGGCACAACACTGTCCTCACGTAATGTTTCTTCTGGAACACTAAGGACTCAACACTGTCCTCACGTAATGTTTCTTCTGGAACACTAAGGACTCAACACTGTCCTCACGTAATGTTCCTTCTGGAACACTAAGGACTCAACACTGTCCTCACGTAATGTTCCTTCTGGAACACTAAGGACTCAACACTGTCCTCACGTAATGTTTCTTCTGGAACACTAAGGACTCAACACTGTCCTCACGTAATGTTTCTTCTGGAACACTAAGGACTCAACACTGTCCTCACGTAATGTTTCTTCTGGAACACTAAGGACTCAACACTGTCCTCACATAATGTTTCTTCTGGAAGACTAAGGACTCAACACTGTCCTCACGTAATGTTTCTTCTGGAACACTAAGGACTCAACATATCATATGGGAGTTCGACACGTGGATTGGGTAAAGTAATACTCACGTAGGCTGGTAGTACGTATAATTACAGACAAGGTGAGTAGCGCCCTTACAGCCGTAACCTTGTCTCTCTGCTCTCTCTCGTACAACTGACTGCCTGGCCGCCCACAGTACCCATATGTGAGGGGGTCTTTGAATACTGCCAGGTCAGCACATGAGTTCAAACAGTGACTCAGGCAGAGACGGTTGGTCGTGAGTCAACTGGCACAGTGGTTACTGGTAACTGGTTACTACTACTGAGAGCTCGGCGACGCTAACGTATGTCGTCCCGACATACAACTAATACAAACTAGAGATGGCAGGTATACGGCTTGGGCTGATTCTATACAATGTCAAAGTACACAACAATTAAACATTATAACATACATAAGTAGAACATTGGAATGGAAGCTTACGTAATTGAAACTGTAATGCAATACAAGGTATAATATAGCACAACTTAAAACTCAACATTGAGATTACACAATAGAAGTGATAAAAAAAAAATTTGATCGATCGATCTGTATTCATGTGATCTACGGATTATGAGGAAGGAATATATACAAAGAAAGAGTGTTTAACAGAAAGGCAGATTCGGTGCACTCAAATCTAGACTGTTAACTCTCAGAATGCGGAGAGAACATGAACACAAAAAAAAATTCTTGAATACTGATAAGTTGATACTGTAATTATTCATCTATACAGGTTATTTACATTTAACCCCAACTCTGCTAGGGTGAGATTGACATATGCAGAATGGGTGTCATCTCTGGGAGGATCAAACTCTGTAGCACTGGCTAACTCATGCTGTATTTGAGGAAAATCTGAATTGGAAGTTACAATGATACTTGAGGACTTCTCAATACCTGTCGTGTACGTAGGGAATAACGACATTCAGGTTGATCGTCTGACTGAGTATCAGAGGAAGAGAGTACAGGATCAGGAGGATTGTTAGAGTCTGTCACATTAGTCTGGGTTGGAACATCATTATCATCACATACTAACTTTATATGCAAATAACCCGCACATAAAAGACAGAAGCTTACGACGACGTTTCGGTCCGACTTGGACCATTGACAAAGTCACACTAACAGAGGAGGAGCAGGACGGCTATATATAGGCAGGAAGAGGTGGAGGAAGTAGTAGTGGTAGTAGTAGTGGTAGTAGTAGTAGTAGTAGTAGTACAAGAATTGTATATAATACCGACAGGATGAAATGACACATGCACAACACCCGGGCATCCCCACCGTAGACGTTTCGCCATCCAGCCAGCCACTGGATGGCGAAACGTCCACAACAAAGACAACCAGACGCCGCACATGTGTCTAATTTCATCAGTAGATGTAGTAGAAGAAGAAGAGGTAGTAGTAGTGGTAGTGGTCCAAGTCGGACCGAAACGTCGTCGTAAGCTTCTGTCTTTTATGTGCGGGTTATTTGTGTATCGTTCCAGTCACGGTATTGTGCCTTTTTGTTATTTAACTTTATATGACCTAAATGCGATTCTTTATACTGACCAGTACTAATCTCTCTAACCTTATACTTATTACCAGTGTTATGTTCAACTACTCGATAAGGACCAACAAACTTTTGATCAAGCTTTGGCATTGCAGACGTTTTGTTAAAGTTAATCAGCATAACTCTCGAACCTACTTTGATTTTGGATGGCTTTGCTCGAGTGTTTGCGACTCTTGTAAATTCAGCTGTTGATTTATGAAGTGTTTCACGGATTCTTCTAAAAACACTTTGAGCTAAGCTGATACGAGTTGCTATGAAATCATCAGGGTTGTAATTTGGTTTCGGATTAGAATATAACAACTCATAAGGCAAACGTTTATCTACACCGTACAATGCATAATGTGGAGTGTCACCTATAGAAACATTGTAAGCAGAATTTATAGCACACTGCACATCAGGTATAACTTCATCCCAAGTTTCACTGTTGGGATTGATAGTGGCTCTCAAGACATCAAGTACTTTCTTATTGGTTCGTTCCACTAACCCATTGCTGGCAGGATGATGAGGAACAATGGTGGATTTAGAGATCTTGTACAAGGTGCACAAATTTTCAAGAATCTCATTACAGAATTCACCTCCATTATCTGTTACTAGGGACTTAGGAGTGGTATGCCTGCAGATAATGCGTTCTTTAACGCTTTAGCTACTGTCTCGGCAGTCTTATCTGCAATAGGAACTAACTCACAATATCTGGTGAAATGGTCTACCATAACACACAGATGTTTGTTACCTTGGAGGGAACATTGAAAATTAGTTAACAAATCTAGCGCAACTCTTTCCCACGGTTCGCTAGTAGTTGGATATACTTGGATTGGATTAGGACCATTAGCATTACCTTTATGTTGCATGCAGACACTACATTTCTTAACATACTCAGAAATATCAGTTGCCATACGAGGCCAAAAGTATTTCAATCTGGCTTGTTTTACTGAACGATCCATACCAGGGTGTGCAACACTTGGTACATCGTGAACTAGCTGTAAGGCTACATTCACTAGTGACTGTGGAATTACTAACTGGTATACTCTTCTGCTAGGAGTACCCAACTCGGCTGTTCGATACAGTAATTCTTGGTTCATGACAAAGTCACTGATGGTGCTGGTGGCTTCACAGTCAGAATAAGATCTTCCTGGAGCAGGAATCGAATCACACCAGACCACATGGGATCTGTTCGTTGAGCATTCTTTACATCTTCAGCACTAAATGGAGGGTCTGCAGTTACTATACTAACATGTCGCGATAAGGCATCTGCGACTACATTGACTTGCCAGGTAAATGCTCAAAGGTGGGATTGAACTCTTGGATAGTCAAGGTCCATCTGGCTAACCTTCAGTAGGTTGTTTGTTCTGGAATAAGGGTATCAGTGGAGCATTGGTCTGTCAAGACATGAACAGAGTACTGATAAATAATGTCTCAGAAGTGCTTTAAAGACCATCTATTGCTAAAGCTTCTTGCTCAGTTACTGTTAATTACGTTCAGCCTTCGTAAGGACTCGGCTAGCAAATGCAACTGCGTTGTACTTGCCATCGGTCTTCTGAGCTAGTACGGCACCTATGCCAATTGAACTAGCATTAGTTGTCAGTAGAAGGGCTTAGAAAAATCTGGAAATTTTCAAAATTGGAGCAGATGTTAGCTTTTCTTTTAGAGTTTGGAATGCTCTTTCTTGACGGAAGGTCCAAACAAAAGGAGCATCTTTTTAAGCAACTCAGTTAGAGGAGCAGCTATGGAAGAAAAATTGGCAATGAAAGATCTATAAAAACCTGCTAAAGACCCACAAAGGATCTTACGGCATCAGCAGTTTTGGGAGTTGGAAAATTTAGTACTGCAGTTACTTTACTTTGGTCAGTCGTAACCCCTCTAGGAGTGACTACGTGACCAAGAAACTTAATTTCTGATCTGAAAATTGACATTTAGACAGTTTGATCTTTAAATTGGCTTCTTCAAGCTTACCAAGTACTACATCAAGTCTTTTCAAGTGTGTATCCACGTCTTTAGACATGACGATTACGTCATCTAAGTACACCATAAGTGCATTACCTATGAGACCTCTAAAGATATTAGTCATGAGCCTAGAGAACGTGATAGGGGAAGATCGTAATCCAAACGCCATACGGAGGAAGTGATAATGACCTGTAGGAGTGGAGAATGCAGTTAGCTCTTGGCTGTCCTCGTGAAGAGGGACTTGCCAAAACCCTTGTAACAAATCTAGGGTTGAAAAGACTTTGTTATCTCCGATGTTACGTAAAAGATTTATTTATTTATTTATTTATTTATTATAAATTTGTGCACACATACAGAGGTACAAAAAAATACAGATAAGAGCAGTATGCCAAAGCCACTTATACTATGCATAGCATTACGGGCTGGCTTAAAATTAACTTAAGATTAATTAAGCAATGATGAAGTCAGTGATAAAACATTAATGTAAACAGATTACTATAAAGCACAAGTGAGTATTACAAAGACAGGTCATATGAAGGATTCTGTTAGGTAGTGTATTTAAAAAGTAATAAAGTTAGATTGGGTTTTAGGTTTAACATTTATGTGATATAATTGTGAGAAACATTTAAGATATACAATTTATAAGGTTCAGTTATTCAGTATTTATTTGGTTTTGGGTGAGTAAGTGATCTTTGAGTAGAGACTTGAATTTATAAACAGGAAGTGTTTCTTTTATATTTACAGGTAATGAATTCCAGATTTTAGGGCCTTTTTATGTGCATTGAGTTTTTGCATAGTGTGAGATGAACACAGGAACATCAAAGAGTGATCTGTGCCTTGTGTTATGGTCATGTGTTCTGTTGAGGTTGGCAAGGAGATGTTTGAGGGGAGGGTTAATATCAGAGTTAAGTGTTCTATGTATGTAATAGGTGCAGTAATAAGTATGGATGTTTTGTATTGGTGAGTAGGTTTAGTGTATTGAATATTGGTGGAGTGTGCTGCCTGTAGTGAGAATTTGTTATCATTCTACTGCAGCCTTTGTTGGGTAATTAGTGTCTGAGATGGTTAACTGTTGTTGAGCCCCAGGCACAAATTCCATAGGTGAGATAGGGGTAAATAAGAGAGTGATATAGGGCCAGGAGGGCTGACTGTGGAACATAGTACCGTATCTTCGATAGTATGCCTACAGTCTTGGAAATTTTCTTAGAAATTTGTTGTATATGTGTATGAAATTTGAGTCTATTATCAAGGTGGATTCCTAAGAATTTTCCCTCTGTTAGCTTTGTGATAGGTGATCCGTTTATCATTATGTTAAGAGGGACATCTGTAGCTCTGTTACCAAACTGAATGAAGTAGGTTTTGTCAATGTTTAGTGTAAGTTTGTTAGTCCTCATCCAGGTAGATATTTTCTGTAATTCGGTATTTACAGTATTGGCTAGTGTGACTGGGCTCGGGTGAGAGAAGACGTATGTAGTGTCATCTGCAAATAGTGTGGTTTGAGTAATTGCGAAGCATTTGGACAGGTCATTTATGTATAGGAGAAAGAGAAGAGGGCCAAGGACACTTCCCTGTGGGACACCAACTGTAATTGGTTGCGCAGAAGAGTTTGCCCCATTTGCGTACACATATTGGCTTCTGTTGCTGAGGTATGACTTGAGGTAATTGAGGGAGTGCCCTCTTATACCATTGTGTGACAATTTTACGTGGAGCAAGTCATGGTCAACTGTATCAAAAGCTTTACGTAAGTCAATGAAGATCCCCAGTGGGACTTCTTTTTTCTCTATTGCAGTGTATATATGTCTAGCATGTGTATATAGCATCATTAGTATTTTTATTAGGCCTGAATCCAAATTGGCAGGGGTTGAGTATGTTCTGGGAGATAAGGTAGGAGTAGATTCGTTTATGAATTAGTTTTTCAAAGATTTTTGAGAGAGGGTGTAAGTTGGATATTGGCCTATAGTTATTCAACTCTGTTTGGTCTCCTCCTTTGTGGATCGGGGTGACCCTTGCTATTTTGAGTACTGTAGGGAAGGTGGAGGATTCAATGGATTTGTTAAAGAGTGTTGCAATGATTGGAGATAGCACTTGTGACACTTTTTTATATATAAAGGGTGGTAAAGGTACTTAAATCTCCTGCCTTGTTTTTTAGTGCATTGATAATAAGGGAGACTTCGTATGGGTTAGTCGGAGCTAGGAACAGTGTGTTCGGGTAGTTGCCGGTGAGTAGTAGTTATTTGGTGGGGTATCTGAGCTTGGGATTTTATGGGCAAGGTTTTGTCCTATAGTGGAGAAGAAATCATTGAGTCTGTTTGCTGTTTCTGTTGGTGGGAGTTGGGGTTCATCTGATTTTGCTAATTTTATTTCGCTATTTCGTACAGGGAGTGGAAAGCGATCTGGAATGGTTTTCGCGTTTAACTTCCTAAAGTCAATCACTGGGCGCCAAGTACCATCCTTCTTAGGTACTAGTATCAAGGGTGCATTCCAAGGTGAATTGCTAGGTGCAATAACTCCATCATCAAGCATTTGATTGATCAATTCTTCTGCGACAGCAACTTGTGAATGAGGCATTCTGTACGCAGGTATGTAGATAGGTCTAGTACCAGGTTCAAGTGGAATACGATGGGACAATAAGTTCGTTATACCCATCTTCTCACCTGGTAAAGCAATGGCTTTACGACGTTTGTTCAACAGAGTCAACAAACGCTTGACTTCATCTGGGAAGTCAGTGGGAGCTAAGTCTTTCTCCTCAACTGGTGGAACAGATTGATCCAGTGAAGTGGATGAGGTCTGGCTTGATAAGCCACTCTATGCCACAGGAATGGTGAAAACCACTCTTAGCATCCAACAGGGAGCACAAAGCGATATAGGCAGTACTTCAGAGGAACTTGGCTTACTTCTTACTGTGTGGCTTACTTCTCTCTCTCAGCTGGGTTAGAAGCTGGGTTGGCTGACTGGCTTACCCCACGAGAATGGCTGATTGGAAGACGTGTAACGATGCACAAAGCACGGAGGAGCAAGTGGATGACAGGAGACAGGCTGGATGTAGGCTGACTGGCGTTCACTTCCACAGTCTGGCTTACTGACTGGCTTAATTGCAAAATCCGGGTCAACCCCTCGGAGATTGAAGCAATTAGCACACGAACTAAGCCAGGAAGCTTGAAACGGCTACAACAGGCTTGCAGGCTCAAGGTTGTGAGTGAGGGTAAGCGGCTGGCTGGAGGTTCACCTTTAACCCGCCGGCTACTCACAAACAGTCTTCTAACGTCTTGAATTACCCTTAAAACTAAATCCACGCTACACACCGCTGTCACCATTTATCATGTGGGAGTTTGACACGTGGATTGGGTAAAGTAATACTCACGTAGGCTGGTAGTACGTATAATTACAGACAAGGTGAGTAGCGCCCTTACAGCCGTAACCTTTTCTCTCTGCTCTCTCTCGTACAACTGACTGCCTGGCCGCCCACAGTACCCATATGTGAGGGGGTCTTTGAATACTGCCAGGTCAGCACATGAGTTCAAACAGTGACTCAGGCAGAGACGGTTGGTCGTGAGTCAACTGGCACAGTGGTTACTGGTAACTGGTTACTACTACTGAGAAACACTGTCCTCACGTAATGTTTCTTCTGGAACACTAAGGACTCAACACTGTCCTCGCGTAATGTTTCTTCTGGAACACTAAGGACTCAACACTGTCCTCACGTAATGTTTCTTCTGGAACACTAAGGACTCAACACTGTCCTCATGTAATGTTTCTTCTGGAACACTAAGGACTCAACACTGTCCTCACGTAATGTTTCTTCTGGAACACTAAGGACTCAACACTGTCCTCACGTAATGTTTCTTCTGGAACACTAAGGACTCAACACTGTCCTCACGTAATGTTTCTTCTGGAACACTAAGGACTCAACACTGTCCTCACGTAATGTTCACACTGGTTTAAAAAATAATTTTCAAGTTTTGTGTTTTATATTTTTTTTATATAAATCAGGGAATTGCCGGGACTTGAACCTGTCATATGCGAGTAATAAACCTCACAGGCCAGTGTGTTAACACACTTGTCTGTGAGTTTTAAGACTCACTTACCATGGGTTCGAGCCCTACCTTTACCATGATTTGTTTGCAATAGTATTATTACGATTTCGGTTACCTGAAGTTTACCTGGAGATGGTTTCGGGGGTCAACGCCCCCGCGTCCCGGTCTGAGACCAGGCCTCGTGGTGGATCAGTGTCTGATCAACCAGGTTGTTACTGTTGGTCGCACGCAGGCTGACGTACGAACCAAAGCCCGGATGGTCAGGTACTGACTTTAGGTGCCTGTCCAATGCCTCTTGAAGACAGCCAGGGGTCTATTGGTAATCCCCCTTATGTATGCTGGGAGACAATTGAACAGTCTTGGGCCCTGGACACTTATTTTGGTGTGCAAGTTTGGTATCAATCCCTCCAGGATCTTCCAAGTGTAGTGAGTCTTTTTTTTTTACAATTTATGATTACATTTTTATAATGTGTTATAAACTCAGTATGTCATGACGATATCGTTTATAGACAAACTACGGCACGGGTGGGGATTGAACTCGCAGCTGGTCTAGTACTCGTCCCTGTGATCCATACCACCTCCCTGTTGCCCAACACACACACACACACACACACACACACACACACACACACACAAATCCTGTGTCACAAACCTTCTGGAGTTTTATGATAAAATAACAGAAGTAAGACAAGAGAGGGAGGGGTGGGTTGATTGCATCTTCTTGGACTGCAAGAAGGCCTTTGACACAGTTCCTCACAAGAGATTAGTGCAGAAGCTAGAGCATCAGGCGCATATAACAGGAAGGGCACTGCAATGGATCAGAGAATACCTGACAGGGAGGCAACAACGAGTCATGGTACGTAATGATTTATCACAGTGGGCACCTGTGACGAGCGGGGTCCCACAGGGGTCGGTCCTAGGACCAGTGCTATTTTTGGTATATGTGAACGACATGACGGAAGGGTTAGACTCAGAAGTGTCCCTGTTTGCAGATGATGTGAAGTTAATGAGGAGAATTAAATCTGATGAGGACCAGGCAGGACTTCAAAGAGACCTGGACAGACTGGACACCTGGTCCAGCAAATGGCTTCTCGAATTTAATCCTGCCAAATGCAAAGTCATGAAGATAGGGGAAGGGCACAGAAGACCACAGACAGAGTATAGGCTAGGTGGCCAAAGACTGCAAACCTCACTCAAGGAGAAAGATCTTGGGGTGAGTATAACACCGAGCATGTCTCCGGAAGCACACATCAATCAGATAACTGCTGCAGCATATGGGCGCCTGGCAAACCTGAGAACAGCATTCCGACACCTTAGTAAGGAATCATTCAAGACACTGTACACCGTGTATGTCAGGCCCATACTGGAGTATGCAGCACCTGTTTGGAACCCGCACTTGATAAAGCACGTCAAGAAACTAGAGAAAGTACAAAGGTTTGCAACAAGGTTAGTTCCAGAGCTAAGGGGAATGTCCTATGAAGAAAGATTAAAGGAAATCGGCCTGACGACACTGGAGGACAGGAGGGTCAGGGGAGACATGATAACGACATATAAAATACTGCGTGGAATAGACAAGATGGACAAGGACAGGATATTCCAGGGAGGGGACACAGAAACAAGAGGCCACAATTGGAAGTTGAAGACACAAATGAGTCAGAGAGATAGTAGGAAGTATTTCTTCAGTCATAGAGTTGTAAGGCAGTGGAATAGCCTAGAAAATGACGTAGTGGAGGCAGGAACCATACACAGTTTTAAGACGAGGTTTGATAAAGCTCATGGAGCGGGGAGAGAGAGGGCCTAGTAGCAACCGGTGAAGAGGCGGGGCCAGGAGCTAGGACTCGACCCCTGCAACCACAAATAGGTGACTACAAATAGGTGAGTACACACACACACACACACACACACACACATACACATACACACACATACACACACACATACACACACACACACATACACACACACACACACACACACACACACATACACACACACACTGAAGAGGCGGGGCCAGGAGCTGGTTTTCGACCCCTGCAACCACAGTTAGGTGAGTATAATTACGTAGGTACACACACACACCTCCTAGCGACCAGTGAAGGGGCGGGGCCAAGAGCTATGAATCGACCCCTGCAACCTCAATTAGGTGAGTACACATACACACACATACAGAGGGGACACAGAAACAAGGGGTCACACCTGGAAGTTGAAGACTCCGATGAGTCAAGGGGATGTTAGGAAGTATTTCTTCAGTCATTGTCAGGAAGTGGAATAGTCTAGCAAGTGATGTAGTGGAGGCAGGAACCATACATAGCTTTAAGATGAGGTATGATAAAGCTCATGGACCAGGGAGAGACAAGGCCTAGTAGCGATCAGTGAAGAGGCGGGGCCAGGAGCTGAGTCTCGAACTCCTGCAACCACAATTAGGTGAGTATGGCATATAGGTGCCTCGCAAACCTAGGAATAACTTTTCGACACCTAAGTAATCATTGAAGACACTGTACATGGTGTACGTCAGGTTCATATTAGAACATACAGGATCACTCACACACTGAAGTCTTAAGTTATGCAATATGGTGATACTTTTCTCGAATTTTGTAGCGACTTAAATGTAGATATTTCCTTACATGATCGTAGAAAAATTTCACTGGAATAGAACTACAAAACCAGAGATATACTGGCAACTTGCATTTTTATGGCATTTTCTAAATTTCTGGCAAACTGCCAAATATAAAAAATATTTTTACATCAAACCAGATATACTTGATATCAAGTCATGTCATTTCCCGCGGCATCAGATACAAGTCCAACATAGGGGCTAATGTAAACACTGCTACATGATCAACATAGGGGCTTATATAAACACTGCTACATGATCAACATAGGGACTTCTATAAACACTGCTACATGATCAACATAGGGACTAATGTAAACACTGCTACATGATCCACATAGGGGCTTATATAAACACTGCCACATGATCAACATAGGGGCTTATATAAACACTGCTACATGATCAACATAGGGGCTAATGTAAACACTGCCACATGATCAACATAGGGGCTAATAATAACACTGCTACATGATCAACATAGGGGCTCATATAAACACTGCTACATGATCAACATAGGGGCTAATATAAACACTGCTCCATGATCAACATAGGGTTTAATATAAACACTGCTACATGATCAAAATAGGGGTTAATATAAACACTGCTACATGATCAACATAGGGGCTAATATAAACACTGCTACATGATCAACATAGGGGCTCATATAAACACTGCTACATGATCAACATAGGGGCTAATATAAACACTGCTACATGATCAACATAGGGGCTAATATAAACACTGCTACATGATCAACATAGGGGCTCATATAAACACTGCTACATGATCAACATAGGGGCTAATATAAACACTGCTACATAATCAACATAGGGGCTAATATATACACTGCTACATGATCAACATAAGGGTTAATATAAACACTGCTACATGATCAACGTAGGGGCTAATATAAACACTGCTACATGATCAATATAGGGGCTAATATAAACACTGCTACAAGATCAACATAGGGGCTAATATAAACACTGCTAGATGATCAACATTGGGGCAAATAATAACACTGCTACATGACCAACATAGGGGCTAATATAAAGACTGCTACATGATCAACATAGGGGCTCATATAAACACTGCTGCATGATCAACATAGGGGCTAATATAAACACTGCTACATGGTCAACATAGGGGCTAATATAAACACTGCTACATGGTCAACATAGGGGCTAATATAAACACTGCTACATGATCAACATAGGGGCTAATATAAACACTGCTACATGGTCAACATAGGGGCTAATATAAACACTGCTACATGGTCAACATAGGGGCTAATATAAACACTGCTACATGATCAACATCTTAGGTGTTTCCAATTTTAACAAAATTTTCTCTATCTGCCTCCTACAATGTCTCTACGTACATACAAGGAGCAAGTTTAGGGGCGAGGGGGGTAACTTTAGCGACAAAAAACATGAACTCTTACTATTCAGAAAATCTCAAATTTACACAGCAGAAATAGTTATGGTCAGCCATCTTCACCAGCAAACCAGAGAGAGACAGACAGAGAGACAGAGAGAGACGGAGAGAGACAGACAGAGAGAGAGATCAAAGGACAGAGGATGTAAAAACCTCTCCCATAGACATATAACAAAGATGCATCACAGTGTTTAAATAAACTTTATTATTTATTACTGTCTTGTTTTCTTCTCTCTTTTCAATTATTTTAACTATAATTATTATTTACATAATATTTATACACTAAAATGTGTCATTTTTAAACACTACTTCCAGTTATTTACAAAATATATAAACACAGACCGGGCCGCGGGTTGTGTATATATTTTGCTATACCTTAATTATTGGTTTTTATTGCGGATTGTCTCTTTGAAATGGATCAAACCTCCACGAAAATACAAACTAAAAATACCTTGATAGTCTACAGTAACTCAAATGATTCTAATATTTAATTTTTACAAATAACCGTCTCATGCATTAGAAATCGCAGTCCATACACATCAGCCAGAACTATGCTGGCCAAGTAGTGGGCAGTGTAGAGGCAGGAACTGTGCTGGCCAAGTAGTGGCCAGTGTAGAGGCAGGAATTATGCTGGCCAAGTAGTGGCCAGTGTAGAGGCAGGAACTGTGCTGGCCAAGTAGTGGCCAGTGTAGAGGCAGGAACTGTGCTGGCCAAGTAGTGGCCAGTGTAGAGGCAGGAACTGTGCTGGCCAAGTAGTGGCCAGTGTAGAGGCAGGAACTGTGCTGGCCAAGTAGTGGCCAGTGTAGAGGCCAGGAACTGTGCTGACCAAGTAGTGGCCAGTGTAGAGGCCAGGAACTGTGCTGGCCAAGTAGTGGCCAGTGTAGAGGCCAGGAACTGTGCTGACAAAGTAGTGGCCAGTGTAGAGGCCAAGAACTGAGACTCCACCACTGCAGCAACAAGAAGGTGAGTATCACTATGACTATAAAAATAATAAATAAGTGAAATCAAAGTGTGAGTAAGGCAGAACACAACCAGACTAAAACACTCAGAGGTAATGAATGTCACTGAGCAAACTGGACGATTATGATCACAAAGACATCAAAGGTTTTCTTGCAACAATTATAGCAAGAGTGTTAAACAATGAAAGTTATGAAGCATCCAAACTCTTTTTTTTACCTTGTTTTTCAAGTTACTTATTACTTAACAACAGCGATCAAACTAAAACTGAGGTACAAAATAAAACGAGTATGTCGCTAGAAGGATTTGGAACTAAACCCTCCTGCAGCCGCGGGAGAGGATATGAACAACAGTGGTAGAAACCTTACCTGTTATATAAAATCTAATAACATAGCAGCAATAACAAACATTGAAATATCTGTTCGTGAACCTTGTCGATCCAAATAAGAGACATCGTCATTCTGATTGATTAGGACCACTTTCATGATTTTATCACATTAAGATATGAATGTGAGACTTATGTCTGATTAGGTCCTCTGGCAGCCTCATCATAAGCTCCAGAATTCATGAGAACTTCAGCTGGGGGGTTGGGGGGTTGGGGGGGAAAGGGAGGGGAAATTTTGTTTGTGGGGGTTGGGGTCGGGGAAGACTGGGGGGGTTTGGGGGGAAAGCAGGGAAAGATTTGGGGGGGGAAAACTGGGGGTAAAAAGGGGGAAGGGACTGGGGGTTGGGACTGTGGTAAAAGGGGAAGACTGGGGGGTTGTGGGGGGTAGGGAAAGGGGGAAAGGACTGGGGGTTGGTTTTTTAAATCAGGGAGTGTGGGTTGTGACTGGGGGGAAAAGGGGATTTTGGATGGGGGTTAAAAATTTTTGGGGGACTGTGGTGGGTGGGGCTGGTGGGTAGGGGGATTTTTTTGGATTTTAGGGGGAAGGGGTTTTCTTTTTGGGGGAAAAAACGGGTAGGTTTTTTGGAGGGGGGGGGTTTTGTGTTTAAAAAATGGGGAAGGGGGGGTTTTTTTGGGGGGAGCGGGTTTTTTTGGGACTGTTGTAGGGAGTAAAAGGGGTGTGGGTTGTGGGGGGGTGGGGGAAAAAATGGGGGGTTGGAGGTGGTGGAAGTGGGGAGGGGGGTTGGGTGGGGGTTTTTGGGGGGGGGGGGGAAAAAAGGGGGGGGGGATTTTTTGGGGGGGGGGGTTTTTGTGGGGGGGGGGGTTTTTGTAGGGGAAACCCGGAAAAAAGGGGGGGGGTTTTGTGGGGGGGGGGTTTTTTTTTTTGGGGGGGTTTAAAAAAAGGGGGGGGGGGTTTTTTTTGGGAAGTTTTTTTCCAAAAAGGGGGGGGGGGGGGGGGAAAAAAAAAACCCTTTTGGGGGGGTTTTGGGGGGGTTTTTTTTTTAAAAAACCTTTTTGGGGGGGGTTTTTGGTTTTAAAAAAAAGGGGGGGGAAAAGGGGGGTTTTTTCCCCTTTTTTTGGGGGGGGGGGGGGAAAAAAGGGGGGGGGGGGAAAACCCTTTGGGGGGGGGTTTTGGGGGGGGGGGTTTTTTTTGGGGGGGTTTTTTAAAAAAAACCTTTTTGGGGGGGGGGTTTTTTGGGGGGTAAAAGGGGGGGGGGGGGGGAAAAAATCAAAAGGGGGGGGAAATTTTTTTTGGGGGGGGGGGGGGGGGGGGGGGATTTGGGGGGGGGGGGTTTTTGGGGGGGGGGGGGGGGGTTTTTTTTTTTTTTTTTTTTTTTTTTTGGGGGGGGGGGAAAAATTTTTTTTTTGGGGGGGGGGGTTTTCCCAGGGGGGGAAAAAAATTTTTTTCCAAAAAGGGGGGGGGGGGGAAAAAAATTTTTGGGGGGGAAACTTTTGGGGGGTTTTTGGGGGGGGGGGGGATTTGGGGTGGGGGGGGGAAACGGGGGGGGGGTTTTGGGGGGGGGTTTTTTTAAAAAGGGGGGGGGGAAAAGGGGGCCCCAAAAAACCGGGAAGGGGGGGGACTTTGGGTGGGGGTTGGGGATTGGTGGAAAAAAGGGGATTGGGTTTAGGGAAAGGGGAAATTTGGGGGTTTGGGGTTTGGCTGTGGGGTGGGGCGTGGGGTGACTGTGGGATTGGGAAACTGGGGGGGGTTTGTAAATCAGGGACTGGGGTTGTGTGTGGGAATCAGGGAAGATTTTGGTTGTGGGGTAAGGGGGAGGGGGGACTGTGGGTGAAGGGGAAAACGGGGGGTTGGGGGTAAAGAGGTTGGAAATTGGGGTAAAAACTGTGGGTAAAGTGGAGGGGTCAGGAAACTGTGGTTGTGACTGTGGTAAAAAGGGAAGCTTGGGTTGTGACTGTGGGTAGGAGTTGGGGGGACTGTGGGTGGGGACGGGGGGTTTTGGGTAGGATCAGGGAAACTGTGGGTTTGCGGGGGAAAGGGGAAAAGGGGGGTTGTACTGTGGGGGGGTCAGGAAGACTTTTTGGGACTGGGGTAAGTCGGGGAAAGCTGTGGTTTGACTGTGGTGGGAGCAGGGAAGACTGGGGGTTGTTGGGGTAGAAAAGGGAAGGGGGGGGGGGGGGGTTTTGGGTGGGATCAGGGACTTTTTGTGCTGGGTGGGAAATCGGGGAAGGGGGTTTTTGTGGTGGAAAAAAAAGGGAAAAGGTGGGTTGGACTGTGGGGGCAGGAAGACTTGGGTTGTTGGATGGGGTGGGGATCAGGAAGCTGTGGGTTTTTTGTTAGGAGTCAGGGAAACTGGGGGGTTGTGACTGTGGTAAAAAGGGAAAGGGATTGGGGGTGTGGTGGGAAATCGGAAAGGGGGGACGGGTGGGTGGGATTTGGGTGGTCGGGAAGACGGGTTTTGGTTGGTGGGAGTCGGGGGAAAGACTGGGGTTGGGGCGTGGTAGAATCGGGGAAAAAATGTGGGTTTGTGACTGTGGGAATCAGGGAAGGGGGGACTTGGGGAAAAAGGGGTGGGGCGGGAGATGGGGAGGGGTTTGGGGGGGAAGAGTGGGTTTTGGGTTTTTTGGAGGAGTTGGGGACTGGGGGGTTTGGATGGGAGAATGGGGTGGGGGTTGTAGTAGGGGGAAGACTGTGGGTTTGCTGTGGGGGTCAGGAAACTGTGGTTGCTGTGGAAAATAGGGAAACTGGGGTTTTTGGACTGGGGAAAGGAAGGGAAGACTGTGGGTTGGGTTTTAAAGGGAAAGACGTGGGTTGTGACGTGGGGAAAGGGAGCTTTTATGTGGTAAGGGGGAAGACTGTGGGTTGTGACTGTGGTAGGGTCAGGGAAGATGTGGGTGTACTTGGGTTTAAAGAAAGGGAAGACTGTTTTTTTTTGGGGGGTTTAGGAATGGGGGTTTTTTGGGTTGAGGTGGAGTGGGGAAAAATGTGGGTTGGAGGGGGTTGGGGGGTGGGAAAAAATGGGGTTGATTGGTGGAGTTGGGAAAAAAGGGTTGGGGTAAAAAAATGGGGTAGGGATGGTTTGGGAATTGGGGGTTTTGGGAAAATTTTTTTGGGGTTTAAAAAAAAAAAATTTTTTATGGGGTTTAAATTTTTTTGGGGTGGGAAAAAAAAGGGTTAAAAATTGTAAAATTTTAATTTTTTGTGGTAATTTTGATTTTTGTTTTAAAAATTTTTGTTTTTTAAATTTTAAAGCCAAAAAATTTTTAAAAAAAAGGGGGTTTTTTTTGTAAATTTTCGGGGTTTTTTTTTTTAAAAATCAAAAAAATTTTTAAAAAGAAAGGGGGGTTTTTTAAAACCCAGGGAAGATTTTTCGGGGCTTTAAAAAAAATTTTTTGTTGGTAAACAAAATTTTTTCTTGGTTAAATTGGGTTTGTTTAAATGAAAATTTTTGTTTAAAAAAAATTTTTAGGGGTAAAGTGGGAAATTGGGTTTATTTAAACAAAGGGGGGTTTGGGTGGGAGGGGAAGACTTTGGGTTCTTGGCGGGGGAGGGGGGGGGACTGTGGGGGTTTGGGAATGTGGAGGGGAAGGGAGTTTTAGGGGATGTGGTGGCGGGGGGAGTGGGGACTTTTTTTTGGAGGGGGAAACGGGGTTTGGGTTTTGGGGATTGGGGGACAGGGGATTGGTTTTAAAGTGATAAGAATTGGGGAGAGGGGGTTTTTAGGGGGGAAATCAAAATTGGGGGTTTAAAGGGGTTAATAAAATTTAGTTTACTGTTTAAAAATTTGTGGGTTTTGGTTTGGGTAAGTCAAAGCTTTTCGACTTTGGGGGGGTGAAAAAGGGGGGTTTTTAAGTTAAAAATGGGAAGCTTTTATTTTGGGGGGGTTTTCAAAAACGGGGTTTTATTTGGGATAAAAAAAAGGGTTTTTTAATTTGGGGAAGGGGGGATTTTTTTTTTAAAATGGGGAAACGGGGGTTTGGGATGTTAAACAAAATTTGGGGGGTTTTGGGTGCTGTGGTAGGGTCAGGGAAGCGTGGTTTAGGATAGGGAAGACTGGGGGATGGACTGTGGTGGGGAGCGGGGAAAAAGTGTGGGTTGTGACGTGGTGGGAGTCAAAAAGACTGTGGGTTGTGGAGTGGTAGGATCAGGGGAAGATGTGGGTTTGACTGTGGTAGAGTCAGGGAAGACTGGGGGGTTGTGGCTGTGGTGGGAGTCGGGAAATGGGGTTGTACGTGGTAAAAAGTCAGGGAAGTGGGGGTTTGTGACTCTGGTAGGATCAGGGAAACTGTGGGTTTGACTGTGGGAGAAGTCAGGGGGGGACTGGGGGTTGTGACTGTGCAGAAGTCAGGGAATCTGGGGGTTTTTTACTGGGGTGGGAAATCGGGGAAAGCTGTGGGTTGTGACTGTAGTGGAATAGGGAAGACTGGGTTTTGACTGTTGTAAGGCGGGAAAAATGGGGGTTGGACTGGGTAGGAACGGGGAAGATGTGGTTGTGACTGGGAAGATCGGAAGACTGTGGGTTGTGACTGTGGCGGGGAATCAGGAAACTGGGGGTTTGTGACTGTGGTAAGAGTCAGGGAAAAGACTGTGGGTTGGACTGTGGTAGAGTAGGGAAGACTGTGGGTTGGGACTGGGTAAGGTCAGGGAAGAGTGGGTTGTGACTGTGGTAGGGTCGGGAGACTTTCTTTGGACTTTGGTGGAGTCGGGGAAGCTGTGGGTTGTGACTGGGAGGAGTAAAGGGAAAGACTGTGGGTTGTAATGTGATAGAAATCAGGGAAACTGGGGGTTGGGGACTGGGGGTAAAATCAGGGAAACTGTGGGTTGTCACTGTGGTAGGAGTCGGGGGAAGACTGTGATTGTGACTGTGGTAGAAATCGGGGAAGATGTGGGTTTGACTGTGGTAAAAATCAGGGAAACTGTGGGTTTGACTGTGGTAGGATCAAGGAAAGCTGTGGGTTGTGACTGTGGTAGGAGTCGGGGGAAGCGTGGGTTATGACTTGGTAGGGTCGGGGCAGACTGTTTTGTGACTGTGGTAGAAATCAGGGTTGACTGGGGGTTGTGATGGGTAGGAATCAGGGAAGACTGGGGGTTTTTGTGCTGTGGGAGGAGTCGGGGAAACTGTGGTAGGGTCGGGGAAGACGTGGGTTTGACTTGGGGTAGAAGTCGGGGGAAGACTGTGGGTTTGGCGGGGGTAGGAGTCGGGGAAGACTGTGGTTGTGACTGTGGTAGAAGTCAGGGAAACTGTGGGTTGTGACTGTGGGGGAGTCAGGGAAGACGTGGGTTGTGACTGTGGTAAAGTCAGGGAAAGCTGTGGGGTTGTGCTTTGGTAGAAGTCAGGGATCGTGGGTTTTGATTTGGAAAGAGTCGGGGACTGTGGTTTGGACTGTGGAGGAATCAGGGAAGACTGGGGTTGTGATTGTGGTAGGAATCGGGGAAAAAGACTGTGGGTTGACGTGGTGGGGATCGGGGAAAGACTGGGGTTTGGACTGGGTAGAAGTCAGGAAGCTGGGGTTGTGACTGTGGTAGGATTTGGGGAAGCTGGGGATGTGACGGGTGAAATCGGGGAAGATTGGGTTTGTGACGTGGTTAATAGGGAAGACTTTCGTTTGTGACTGTGGTAGGAGTCAGGAAGACTTTCGTTTGTGACTGTGGTGGACGGGAAGACGTGGGTTGGGACTGGGGTAGGAGTCAGGAAGACTGGGGGGTTGAAACTGTGATAGAAATCAGGGAAGATTTGGGGTTGCGACTGTGGTGAAATCAGGGAAGACTGGGGTTGCAGTGGTGGGTGTCAGGGAAAACTGTGGTTGGATGGGTAGAAATATCGAAGACTGTGGGTTGTGACTTGGTGGGAGTGGGGGGAAGACTGGGGGCTGCGACTGTGGAGGAGTCAGGAAGACTGGGGGTTGTGACTGGGGTTTAAAATCAGGGAAGATGTGGGTTGTGACTGTTGTGGGAGTCAAGGAAGACTGTGGGTTGTGACGTGGTAGGAGTCGGGGAACCTGGGGGTTTGATTTGGGTGGAGTCGGGCAAATGTGGGTTTGATGGGTAGAAATCGGGGAAGACTGTGGGTTTGATGTGGAGGAATCAGGGAAGACGTGCGTTGTGACTGTGGTAGGAGCGGGAAAGACTGTGGTAGGAGTCGGGAAGACTTGGGATGTGAAACGTGGTAGGGTCAGGGAAGACTGTGGGTTGTGACTTGGTAGGAGTCAGAGAAGATTGGGGTTTGGTTTTGGGGTGGGAGTCAGGGAAGACTTGGGGGGTTGTGACTGTGGTGGAGCGGGAAGACTGGGGGTTGGGGCTGTGGTAGGGTCAGGGAAGACGGGGGTTGTGATGTGGTAAAGTCGGGAAGACTGTGGGTTGTGACTCGGAGGATCGGGGAAGACTGGGGGTTTTGGACTGTGGTAAAAGTCAGGGAAGACTGGGGGTTTTGGGGACTGGGGGTAAGTCGGGAAGACGTGGGTTGGGGACTGTGGTGGAAATCAGGGAAGAGTGGGTTGTGACTGTAGTAGGAATCAGGGAAATGGGGTTTTGCTGTTTAAGGTCAGGGAAGACTGGGGGGTTGTGACTGTGGAGGAATCGGGAAGCTGTGGGTTGTGACGGGTGGGGCAGGGAAGACTGGGGGTTCAGGGGAAAAAAAAGGGAAACTGTGGGTTGTGACTGTGGTAGGGTCGGGAAGACTGTGGATTGTGACTGTGGTAAAACAGGGAAGAGTGGGTTGTGACTGGGGTAGGAATCAGGGAAGTGGGGTTTGTGACTGGGGAAAAGGGTCAGGGAAGACTGTTGGTTGTGACTGTGGTAGGAGTTGGGAAGACGTGGGATGTGACTGTGGTGGGAGTCGGGAAGACGGGGGGTTGTGACTGTCGTAAAAAGTCAGGGGGACTGTGGGTTGTGCTGGGTGGAGTCGGGGAAGAGGGGGGAGTGACTGTGTAGAAACGGGGAAGACTGTGGGTTGTGACTGGGTAGGGTCAGGAAGCTTTCTTTTTGTGATGTGGTAGGATAGGGGAAGACGTGGGTTGTGACTGGGGTAGGGTCGGGGAAGACTGGGGTTGTAACGTAAAAGAAAGGGAAGATGGGGTTTTCGACTGTGGAAAAAAAATTCGGGAGACTGTGGGTTGTCACGTGGTGGGATCAGGGAAAACTGTGAGTTGTGATGTGGTAAAAAAATCACGAAGATGGGGGTTGTGACTGTGGTGGGGTCGGGGAAAAAACTGGGGGTGCGACTGGGGTTGGAGTCGGGAAGACGTGGGTTGGGGGACTGTGGTAAAAAACGGGAAAGACTGTGGGTTGTGACTGTGGTAGGATAAAGGAAGACTGTGGGTTGTGATGTGGTAGGGTCGGGGAAGCCTGGGGTTATGACTGTGGTGGGGAGCGGGCGCTGTGGTTGGACTGTGGTAGAAATGGGGGAAAGACTGTGGGTTGTGACTGGGGTAGGGAATCGGGAAGACTGGGGGTTTTGACTGGGGTGGATCAGGGAAGACGGGGTGGGAGCGGGGAAGATGGGGGATGTACTGGGGTAGGAGTCAGGGAAGACTGGGGTTGTGACTGGGGAGGAGTCAGGAAAAGGGGGTTGTGGATGGGTTTAGGAGTCAGGGAAACTGGGGGTTTGTGACTGTGGTAGGAGTCAGGGAAGACTGTGGTTGTGGCTGGGTGGGGATCGGGAAGACTGTGGGTTGTGACGGGGTAGAAGTCGGGAAGACTGGGGGTTGTGACTCTGGAGGGTCAGGGAAGATGTGGGTTGTGACTGTGGGAGAATTTCAGGGAAGACTGGGGGGTTGTGACTGTGGTAAAAGTCAGGGAAACTGTGGGTTTTATGTGGTAAGGTCGGGGAAGACGTGGGTTGGGGGATGTGGTAGGAATCGGGAAAGACTGGGGTTTGTGACTGTAGTGGGAATCGGGGAAACTGGGGTTTTGACTGTTGAAAAGGTCAGGGAAGATGTGGGTTTGACTGTGGTGGGAAAACAGGGAAAGACGGGGGTTGTGCTGTGGTAAGAGTCAGGGAAGACTGTTTTTTGGACTGGGGGCAGAATGGGGAAGACGTGGTTGTGACTGGGGTAAGAGTCAGGGAAGACTGTGGGTTTGACTGGGGAAAGGAGTCGGGGAAGAACTGGGGGTTTGTGACTGGGTAAATCAGGGAAACGGGGTTGTGATGGGGGTAGGAGTCGGGGAAGACTTTTTTTTGGACTGTGGTAGGAGTCGGGGAAGACTGTGGGGTGATTTGGGTAGGAGTCGGGGGAAGACTGGGGTTGTAATGTATAAAAAATCGGGAAAAAGACTGTGGGTTGGACTGGTAGAAATCGGGGAAAGGACGGGGGGTTGTCACTGTGGTAGGAGTCAGGGAAACTGGAGTTGTGACTGTGGAGAAATCAGGGAAGATGTGGGTTGTGACTGTGGTAGAAACAGGAAGACTGGGGGTTGTACGGGTAGAGTAAAGGGAAAGGGAGTGGGTTTGCGTGGTGGGGATCGGGAAGCCTGTGGTTTGACTTGGTAGGAGCCCGGCAGACGGTGGGTTTGACTGTGTAGAAATCGGGTGACTGGGGGTTGTGACTGTGGTGGAAAATCGGGGAAAGACTGTGGGTTGTGACTGTGGTAGGAGTCGGGAAGATGTGTAGGAGCAGGGAAGACTGTGGGTTGTGACTGTGGTAGAAGTCGGGAAATGGGGGTTGTGGCTGTGGTAGGAGCAGGGAAGAGGGGGTTTGTGACTGGGGAGAAGCCCAGGGAAGCTGTGGGTTTGACTGTGGGGGAGTCAGGGAAGACGTGGGTTGTGATGTGGTAGAAGTCGGGAAGACGGGGGTTTTTGCTGGGGTAAATCGGGAATTTTGGGGGTTTTGACTGTGGTAAGAGTCAGGGAAGAGTGGGTTGTGACTGTGGTAGGAATCGGGGAAGACTGGGGTTTGTTTTGGGGTGGGAAATAGGAAGACTGTGGGATGTACTGTGGTGGGAGTCAGGGAAGACTGGGTTGGACTGTGGTAGAAGTCAGGGAAACTGTGCGTTTGACGTGGTGGGATCTGGGGAAGTGTGGGATGTGACTGTGGAAAAATCAGGGAAGATGGGTTGTGACTGTGGTTGAAATCAGGGAAGACTTTCGTTTGTGACTGTGGTAGGAGTCGGGGAGCTTTGTTTGTGAGTGGTGAGCGGGGAAGACTGTGGGTTGTGACGGGGGTAGGAGTCGGGGAAGACTTGGGTTTAACGTGATAGAAATCGGGGAAGACTGTGGGTTGCGAGTGGTAGAAAATCAGGGGAAGCTGTGGGTTGTCACAGTGAGGGTCGGGGAAAACTGTGAGTTGTGACTGGGTAAAAATTCATCGAAGCTGTGGGTTGTGACTGGGTAGGGTCAGGGAAACTGTGGGCTGCGCTGGGGGTAGGAGTCGGAAAAAGACTGTGGGTTGTGACGTGGTAAAATCGGGAACTGGGGGTTGGACTGTTGTAGGAGAAGGAAAGACTGGGGGTTTGGGACTGTGGTGGGAGTCCAGGGAAGCCTGGGGGTTATGACTGTGGTAGGAGTCGGGGCAGACTGTGGGTTGTGACGGGTAAAAAAATCGGGGAAGACTGGGGGTTGTGACTGGGGTGGGAAATAGGGAAGACTGTGCGTTGGACTGTGGTGGGAGTCGGGAAAAGACGTTGGTAGGAGTCGGGGAAGACGGGGATGTGACTTGGTAGGAGTCAGGGAAGACGGGGTTGTGACTGTGGTAGGAGCAGAGAAACTGTGGGTTTGGATGTGGTGGGTAGGGAAGACTTGGGTTTGTGACTGTGGTGGGATCGGGGAAACGTGGGTTTGCTGGGTAGGAGTCAGGGAAGACGGGGGGTTTGTGACTGTGGTAAAAGTGGGGAAGACGGGGGTTGTGACCGGGTAGGGTCAGGGAGACTGGGGTTGTGACTGTGGTAGAAGTCAGGGAAGACTGTGGGTTGGACTGGGTGAGTCAGGGAAGGGGGTTTGTGACTGTGGTAAATCGGGGAAGGATGTGGGTTGGACTGTAGGGGAATCGGGGAAAAAGACTGTGGGTTTTGACTGTGGTAAGATCGGGGAAAAGGGACTGGGGTTTTTTTTTGTGACGTGGTGGAATCAGGGAAGATGTGGGTTGTGCGTGGTAGGGCGGGGAAGACTGGGGGTTTGCGACGTGGTAAAAATCAGGGAAGACTGGGGTTGTGACTGTGGTAGGAGTCAGGGAAGGTGGATTGTGATGTGGTAAAAATCATGGAAGACTGTGGGTTGTACTGTGGTGGGAAACAGGAAGCTGGGGTTGTGACTGGGTAGGAGTCGGGAAGATGTTGGTTGTGACGTGGTAAAATCATGAAGACTGTGGGTTGTGACTGTGGCAGGAGTGGAAGATGGGGGTTTGTGGCTTTGGTAGTAGTCAGGGAAACGGGTGGGTTGTGATTTGGGGTATGAGTCGGGGGAAGACTGTGGGTTGGGGGCTGTCGTAGAAGTCGGGGAAGACTGTGGGTTGTGACTGGGGAAAGGAGTCAGGGAAGACTGTGGGATGTGACGTGGTAAGAGTCGGGGAAGACTGGGGGTTGTGACGTTAGGAGTCAGGGAAGACTGTGGGATGTGCTGGGGTAGGAGTCGGGGAAACTGTGGGTTGTGACGTGGTAAAAAATCAGGGAAGACTGGGGTTTTGGACGGGGTAGAAATCAGGGAATACTGTGAGTTGACTGTGGTAGGAGTCGGGGAAGACTTTCGGTTGTGGACTGTGGTGGGGCGGGGAAGACTGGGGGTTGTGACTGTGGTAGGGGTCGGGGAAGACTGGGGGTTTGTGACTGTGGTAGAGTAGGGAAATGTGGGTTGTGACTGTGGTAGAAATCAGGGAACACGTGGGTTGTGACTGTGGTAGGGTCGGGGAAGTTTCTTTTGTGACGGGTAGGGGTCAGGAAGACTGTGGGTTGACTGGGGTAGGAGTCAGGAAGACTAGGGTTGTCGTGTAGAAATGGGGGAAAACTGGGTTTTGTGACTGTGTTGGGAGTCAGGAAAGACTTGGGTTGTGACTGTGGTAGAAATCGGGGAAAGGGGACGTGGGTTGTGCGGGGTAGGAGTCGGGAAAGAATTGGGTTTGCTGCGGTAGAAATCAGGGAAGACTGGGGGTTGTGACTGGGGTAGGAATCAGGAAGTATGGTTTTGGACTGTTGAGGATAGGGAAGACTGGGGGTTTTTTGCTGTGGTAGAAGTCAGGGAAACTGTGGGTTGTGACGTGGCGTAGTCGGAAAAGACTGGGGGTTGTGGCTGTGGTAGTAGTCGGGGGAAGACTGTGGGTTGTGACGGGTGGAAGGAGTCAGGAAGAATTTTGGGTTGTGGCTGTGGTAAGAGTCAGGGAAAACTGTGGGTTGTGACTGTGGAGAATTTTGGAAAGAGTGGGTTGTGACTGTGGTGGGAGGGGGGGAAGACGTGGGATGTGCTGGGGGTAGGAGTCGGGGAAGACTGTGGGTTGTGACGTGGTAAATCGGGAAAAAGACTGGGGGTTGTGAATTGTGGTAGGAGTCGGGAAGACGTGGGATTGACTGTGGTAGAAATCGGGGAAACTGTGGGTTGTGATGTGGTGAAATCGGGAAAACTGTGGGTTGTGACGGGGTAGAAACAGGGAAGCTGTGGGTTGGACTGTGGGGGGAGTCAGGGAAGCTTTCTTTTGTGACTGTGGTAGGAGCCCGGGAAGACTGTGGGTTGTGACGTGGTAGGATCGGGGAAACTGTGGGTTGTAACTGTAAAAGAACAGGGAAGACTGTGGGTTGGCTGTGGTAAAAATCGGGGAGCTGGGGTTGTCACAGGGTGGAGTCAGGGAAGCCGTGATTTGTGACGGGGTAAAAACATCGAAGCGGGGTTGTACTTTTGGTGGGTCGGGGAAGACTGGGGGCTGCACGGGGTAGGATCGGGAAGACGTGGGTTGTGACTGTGTAGAGCAAGGAAGGACTGGGGGTTGTGACTGTGGAGGAGCAGGGAAGCCTGGGGGTTTTATGCTGTGGTAGGGGGTCGGGGGCAGACGGGGTTGTGACTGTGGTAGAAATCGGGGAAAGACGTGGGTTGTGACTGGGGTAGGAGTCAGGGAAGACTGTGTAGGAGTCAGGGAAGACTGTGGGTTGGACGTGGTGGGTCAGGGAAGACGGGGGTTGTGACTGGGGTGGGATCAGGAAGACGTGGGTTGTGGAGGGGTGGGATCGGGGAAACGGGGTTGTGACTGGGTGGGATCAGGAAGACTGTGGGTTGGGCTGTGGTAGGATCGGGAAGATGTGGGATGGACTGTGGTAGGGTCAGGGAAGACTGGGGTTTGATGTGGTGAAATCAGGGAAAAAGGGGTTGCGACTGTGGGAAATGGGAAATACTGTGAGTTGACTGTGGTAGGAGTCGGGGAAAAGACTGGGGTTGTGATGTGGTAGGGTCAGGGAAGACTGTGGGATGTGACTGGGGTAGGAGCGGGGAAACTGGGGTTTATGTGGTAGGATCGGGAAGACTGTGGTTGTGACTGTGGTAGAAACGGGGAAAGATGTGGGTTTGACTGGGGTAAAAAATCAGGGAAGACTGGATTACTGTGGTAGGGTCGGGAAAAGACTTTCGGTTGTGACTGGGGTAGGGGTCAGGAAGACTGGGGGTTGTGACTGTGGTGGGAGTAGGGAAGACTAGGGGTTGTGCTGTGATAGAAATCAGGGGGGGACGGGGGTTGTGACTGTGGAGGAGTCGGGAAAAGACTAGGGGTTTGTGACTGTGATAGAAATCAGGGAAGACTTGGGTTGTGACTGGGGTAGGAGTCGGGGAAGACTGTGGGTTGTGGACGTGTAAAAAATCGGGAAGACTGGGGGTTTGGACTGTGGTGGGGAGCGGAAGAATGGGGTTGTGATTTGGGGAAAAATTCGGGGAAGACTGGGGGTTGTGACTTGGTGGAATCAAAAAGACTGTGGGGGGACGTGGTAGAAATAGGGAAGACTGTAAAAAAGATAAGTAAGAAAAGATTTTTTGGGGTTTTTTTTAAACCCCGGGGGTTAGCCCCCCGGATAACCCAAGAAAGCAGGCGCTCGAGGACTGTTAATTATTTCCAGGGGGGTCCTTATCTTGCCCCCAGGATGCGCCCACCCCAGTCGACTAAACCCAGGTACCTTTTGCTGCTAGGTGAACGGGGACAACAGGTGTAAGGAAACTTTTTGGGAAATTTTCCACCCGCCGGGATCAAACCCCGGGCCCCTCCGTTTTTGAAGCGGGATTTTAGCCACCAGACCACCGGGCCACCATGATGTAGGCGGGGGGGACTGTTGTAGGAGTAGGGAAGCTGTGGGTTCTGACGAAATAGAATCAGGGAAACTGTGGGTTGTGACGGGGCAGTAGTCAGGAAGATTTGGGGTTGTGGCTTGGTAGTATCAGGAAGACGTGGGTTTGTGACTGTGGAAGGGTCGGGAAAGACTGTGGGTTGGGGGCGTGGTAAGAGCAGGGAAGACTGGGGGTTGTGACTGTGGTAAAAGCAGGGAAGACTGGGGGGTTGTACTGGGTAGGTCGGGAAAGACTGTGGGATGTGACTGTGGGAGTCGGAAAAAGGCTGTGGGTTGTGACTGTCGTAGAAGTCAGGGAGGACTGTGGGTTTTGACTGTGGAGGAGTCTGGGAAGACTGTGGGATGGACTGTGTAAAATCAGGGAAGACTGTGGGTTGTGACTGGGGTAGGGTCAGGGAAGATTTTCGTTTGTGACTGTGGTGGGGAGTGGGGAAGCTGTGGGTTGTGACGTGGTAGGAGCGGGAAAAGACTGTGGGTTGTAACTGTGATAGAAATCGGGGAAGCTTGGGTTGCGAGTGGTAAAAAATCAGGGAAGACGGGGGTTGTCCAGGGGTAGGGGTCAGGGAAAACGGTGGGGTTGTGACTGTGGTAGAAATCTCGGGACTGGGGGTGTGACTGGGGAAGGAGTCGGGGGGAAGACGTGGGGCTGCGACGTGGTAGGAGTCAGGAAGATGGGGGTTTGTGACTGTGGTAGAAACGGGGAAAGACTGTGGGTTGTGACGGGGGAAAGGAGTCAAGGAAGACGGGGGGTTGTGACTGTGGTAGGGTCGGGACGCCTGGGGTTATGACTGTGGTAGGAGTCGGGGCAGATTTGGGGTTTGTGACTGGGGAGAAATCAGGAAACTGGGGTTTGACTTGGTAGGAATAGGAAGACTGGGGGTTGTGACGGGGGGGTAGGGTGGGGAAAAGGACGTGGTAGGAGTGGGGAAGACTGTGGATGGACTGGGTAGGGTGGGGGAAGACTGTGGGTTGTGACTGTGGGGGAGTCAGAGAAAAATGGGGGTTGTGGATGTGGTAGGATCAGGAGACTGTGGTTGGGGACTGTGGTGGAGTCAGGAAGACTGGGGTTGTGGCTGGGAGGAGTGGGGAAACTGGGGGTTTGTGAGGGTGGGAAAGTCGGGAAGACTGTGGGTTGTGCTCTGGTAGGGGGCGGGGAAGACTGGGGGTTGTGACTGTGGGAAAAGTGGGGAAAGATGTGGGTTGTGCTGTGCTAGAATCGGGGGAATCGGGGGTTTTGCTGTGGTAAAGCCCGGGAAGATGTGTATTGTGACGGGGTAGGAATCGGGAAGTGGGGGTTGTGACTGTAGTAGGAATCAGGGAAGACTGGGGGTTTTGACTTTTTGGGAAAAAGGTCAGGGAGATGTGGGTTGTACTGTGGTAAGGAATCAGGGAAGACTGTGGGTTGTGACTGTGGTAAAGGGTCGGGGAAAGACTGTGGGTTGGACGGCAGGAATAGGAAGACTGGGTTGTGCTGTGGTAGGAGTCAGGGGACTGTGGGTTGGACGTGGTAAGAGTCGGGGAAACTGGGGGGTTGTGAGTGGTTTTAGGAGTCAGGAAGACTTTCTTTTGGGGCTGTGGTAGGATCAGGGAAGCTGTGGGTTGTGACTGGGTGGAGTCGGGGGAAGATGGGGGTTGGGGGGACGTGGTAAAGTCGGGAAGACTGGGGGTTGTGACGTGGTAGGGTCAGGGAAGATTTCGTTTGTGACTGTGGTAGGAGTCAGGGAAGATTTGGGGGTTTGGTGCTGGGTAGGAGTCAGGGAAGACTGTGGGTTGTAACGTGATAGAAATAGGGAAACGTGGGTTGCGACTGGGTAAAATCAGGGAAGACTGTGGGTTGTCACTGTGGTGGGGTTTCGGGGGAAGCGTGAGTTGTGCTGTGGTAAAAAAACGGGGAAAAGATGTGGGTTGTGACGGGGGTAGAAATCAGGGAAGACTGTGGGTTGTGACTTGGTGGGAGTAAAGGGAAAAGTGTGGGTTGTGACTGTGGTAGGATCGGGGGAACCTGTGGGTTATGACTTGGTAGGAGTCAGGGCAACTGTGGGTTGTGACGTGGTAGAAATCAGGGATACTGTGGGTTGTGACTGGGTGGGAATGGGGGAAGACTGTGGGTTGTGACTGTGGTAGGATCAGGGAAGACTGGGTAGGTTCGGGGAAGACTGGGGTTTTGTGACGTGGAGGAGCGGGGAAGACTGTGGGTTGGGGCTGTGGTAGGAGTCAGGGAAACTGGGGGTTTTGACTGGGGTAGAAGTCAGGGAAGACTGTGGGTTGTGCTGTGGTAGGAGTCGGGGAAGACTGGGGGTTGTGATGTGGTAGAAGCCCCGGGAAAGATGTGGGTTGTGACTGTGGTAGAAGTCAGGGATACTGGGGGTTTTTACTGTGTAAAGTGGGAAGACTGGGGGTTTTGTGACTGTGGGGGAATCAGGGAAGATGTGGGTTGTGATTTGGAGGAATGGGGGAAGACTGGGGGATGTACTGTGGTAGGAGTCGGGGAAAGACTGTGGGTTGGGGGTTTTTTTTGGTAAAAGCAGGGAAGACGGGGGTTTGTGCTGGGGTAGGGTTTGGGAAGACTGGGGGAGGGTGACTGTGTAAAATCAGGGAAGACTGTGGGTTGTGATGTGGTTGAAATCAGGGAAGACTTTCGTTTGGGTGGTGGGAAGTCGGGGGAAGACTTTCTTTGTGACTGGGGTAGGAGTCGGGGAAAAGACTGTGGGTTGTGACTTGGTAGGGTCGGGGAAAGACTGGGGGTTTGTAAACGTGATAAAAATCAGGGAAGACTGGGGGTTGTCAAGTGGTAGGAGTCAGGGAAAACTGTGATTGTGACTGTGGTAGAAATCATCGAAGCTGTGGGTTGTGACTGTGGTAGGAGTCAGGGAAGACTGTGGGCTGGCTGTGGTAGGGTCAGGGAAGACTGTGGGTTGTGCTGGGTAAAAAACGGGAAGACTGGGGGTTGTGATGTTGTAGGGTCAAGGAGACTGTGGGTTTGACTGTGGAGGAGTCGGGAACCGGGGTTATGACTGGGGTAGGGTCGGGGCAATGGGGGTTGTGACTGTGGTAGAAATGGGGAAGATGGGGTTGTGATTGGTAGGAATCGGGAAAGACTGTGCGTTGTGCTTGGTAGGAGTCGGGGAAGCTGTGGTAGGATTTCGGAAAAGATGGGGGATGTGACTGTGGTGGGTCGGGGAAAAGACTGGGGTTGTGACTGGGGTAGGATCAGAAAAGATTTGGGGGGTTGTGGTTTGGTAGGAGTCGGGGAAAGACTGGGGGTTGTGACTGTGGTAGGAGTCGGGGAAATGTGGGTTGTGGCTGGGAGGAGTCGGGAAAAAGATGTGGGTTGGGGACGGGGGGGTAAAACAGGGAAGACTGGGGGTTTGTGATTTGGGTAGGAGTCAGGGAAGACTGGGGGTTGTGCTGGGGAAAGAAGTCAGGGAAGACGGGGGGGTTTGTGACTGTGGTAAGAGCGGGGAAGACTGTGGGTTGTGACGTGGTGGAAATCAGGGAAGACTTGGGTTGTGACTTAGTGGAATCAGGAAGACTGGGGGTTTTTTTGACTGGTAAGGTCGGGGGAAGCTGGGGGGTTGTGACGGGGGTGGGAATCGGGGAAGACTGGGGGTTGTGCTGTGGTAAAAGTCGGGGAAGACTGTGGGTTGTGACTGGGGCAGGAATCAGGGAAGACTGGGGGTTGTACTGGGGGAAAGATCAGGGAAGACTGGGGTTTTTGGACTGTGGTAGGAGCAGGGAAGACTGTGGGTTTGGGACTGGGGTAAGAGTGGAAACTGGGGGGTTGTGACTGTGGTGGGAGTCGGGGAAGCTTTCGTTTTGACGGGGGTAGGGTCGGGGAAGACTGGGGGTTGTGACTGTGGTGGGAGTCAGGGAAGATGGGGGTTTGTAACTGTGTGAAATCGGAAGACTGTGGGTTTTCGACTGGGGTGAAATCAGGGAAACTGGGGTTTTTCACTGTGGTAGGGTCGGAAGACTGTGAGTTGTGACTGGGTAGAAATCGGGGAAAGGGACTGTGGGTTGTGATGTGGTAGAAATCAGGAAGACTGTGGGTTGGACTGTGGAGGACAAGGAAGACTGTGGGTTTTTGTATGGGGTTGGAGTCGGGGGAACCCTGTGGTTAGACTGGGGTGGGAGTCAGGGCAACTGTGGGTTGTGACTGTGGTAAAAATCAGGAAGATGTGGGTGTGACTGTGGTGGAAATCGGGAAGTGGGGGTTGTGACTGGGTAGGAGTCAGTGAAGACTGTGGTAGGAGTCAGGGAAGACGGGGTTGGCGGGGTGGGAGTAGGGAAGATGGGGTTCGGGCGTGGTAGGAGTCGGGGAGACTGGGGGTTGGGGGACTGTGGTAGAAGTCAGGGAAGACTGGGGTTTTGGGACTTGGTAGGGTCGGGGAAGACTGGGGGTTGTGGCTGGGTAAAAGTCGGGGAAGACTGTGGTTTGGACTGTGGAGAAGTAGGGAATACTGGGGTTTTTTTGACTGTGGTAAGAGTCAGGGAAGACTGTGGGTTGTGACTGTGGTAGGAGTCAGGGAAGACTGTGGGTTGTGACTGTGGTAGAAATCAGGGAAGACTGTGGGTTTTGACTGTGGTAAGAGTCAGGGAAGACTGTGGGTTGTGACTGTGGTAGGAATCAGGGAAGACTGTGGGTTGTGACTGTGGTAAGAGTCAGGGAAGACTGTGGGTTGTGACTGTGGTAGGAATCAGGGAAGACTGTGGGTTGTGACTGTGGTAGGAGTCAGGGAAGACTGTGGGTTGTGACTGTGGTAGGAGTCAGGGAAGACTGTGGGTTGTGACTGTGGTAAGAGTCAGGGAAGACTGTGGGTTGTGACTGTGGTAGGAGTCAGGGAAGACTGTGGGTTGTGACTGTGGTAAGAGTCAGGGAAGACTGTGGGTTGTGACTGTGGTAGGAATCAGGGAAGACTGTGGGTTGTGACTGTGGTAGGAGTCAGGGAAGACTGTGGGTTGTGACTGTGGTAGGAGTCAGGGAAGAACAGCCGCCTAATGGACATGATAAAACCTGCTTAGATTATTTAGACCTAGGCTAGAATTGTGTATTTTATGTTTCAAAATTACTTTTTTTGTTATCATAGCCTATATAAATATTTTACAGGTCATACGTGTTTCCTTCAATATTTGTAAGTGTTTGGCTCAAGAATATAAGTTCTAAGAATTTGTATTCTTGAATCAGTAATCTTTTCATAGATCAATGAAATGCCTTTTTAAAAGTTCATTGAATGATTTTGCAAATGGCTTAATAATAATATTTCTTGTTTAACGTTATTCACATTTTCACTACTGCTTAAAATGTCTGTATATTTCATGAATATTATGTTTAAAAAATATATTTCAGTGCTAAAGGTTGTGTATTAATTTTGTTTTTATTCTCGTACCCAACACTGAAATTTGAAAAAATGTTTTTAAACATAAAATAAAATCTCCCAATATAAAATTTTTAGTTGTGTACGAATGGTATATAATACCGACAAGATGAGAGTAAGACACATGTGCAACATCTGGGCATCTTTATTGTAGACGTTTCGCCATCCAGTGGCTTTATCAATACAAATTCCAGGACATAACTTGAAGACAGTAGAACTATGTACAGAAGATGAGGTAATCAGTCCCTCAACCTAGGAGTAGGTGCGAACAGCACCATAGTCGTGAAGATTCTGAAGCAGAAGAAAGAATCCTGGCGCTTATATAGTAACGTCAGGTGAAGCAGACGAGGGCAAATTCACTGGTAGGCGGGATTCCCCAGTGGAAGTAGGTCCGTCCCAAAGAGATGGGTTAGTTGTAGTAGTAGATGTCGTAGTCGTGAAGGAATTTGTATTGATAAAGCCACTGGATGGCGAAACGTCTACAATAAAGATGCCCAGATGTTGCACATGTGTCTTACTCTCATCTTGTCGGTATTATATACCATTCGTACACAACTTGTCAGACACTGCAACATCATGGAATCTTAATTCTGAGGACATGTACATAACCTTCACGACTACGACATCTACTACTACAACTAACCCATCTCTTTGGGACGGACCTACTTCCACTGGGGAATCCCGCCTACCAGTGAATTTGCCCTCGTCTGCTTCACCTGACGTTACTATATAAGCGCCAGGATTCTTTCTTCTGCTTCAGAATCTTCACGACTATGGTGCTGTTCGCACCTACTCCTAGGTTGAGGGACTGATTACCTCATCTTCTGTACATAGTTCTACTGTCTTCAAGTTATGTCCTGGAATTTGTATTGATAAAGCCACTGGATGGCGAAACGTCTACAATAAAGATGCCCAGATGTTGCACATGTGTCTTACTCTCATCATAAAATTTTTAGATTATCAATATTGAGTTTGATTGTCATAAAAAAGACAAAATGTCCATTGTTGTCTGTTAACTTTATGAAAACACTGAGATAATTAAATTCTTTGGTGAATAGAAAATGACTAGAAAAGGACTTAGTGAAAAATACAATATTACATTATATACTGGTATGGCGGTTACCATGGAGACCACACCTGGCCATTAAAATTTTTTAGACGTGCTTCCGGTGTTGTGGATGGAATAATTTACCTCTGCAGCCGATATTAGCAAAGCTAAATTTATTGAGGATTCATCTATTGGCGCAAGATGGCAATTATATGAGGTTTTTATGAGTGGAAGACTAAGAACTATGAGGCAATTACAAATTATGAGATGTATCAAGTTAGCGAAATATTGTCCAAGGCCACAAGTGTTTCCTTCTTGTTACACTTAATCTTGCTAATGTGCAAGTGCAATAAAAGATTTTTTTTTGGGGGGGACACACCACCTCGGATGAGACAGTGCTCATTAAGATCTATAAAGTATGAAAAAGCTAATGGAGAAATGCAGTGAAGAGAGAGAGTTCAACGAATAATCAGGTGTTACAAGGCATGATAGGAGATTACATAGATTACATAGATTACATAGATTACATAGATTACGTAGATTATATAGATTTAACTCGTCCTCTGCATTTGTCATCGTGCGAGTAACATTCAATATACCCACTGCCATCCTGACGTAAGACACCCATGTTCTTTATTTTCCTATTGTCATGTAATTATACGGTAATATCGGTAAATATACCTTAATCTAACCAAACCAAACCATAGTTAATCGATAATACCAATTATTCATATTTTTATTGAAATTTCAAGCATTTAGAAATGCACGAGGGAAAATTCGTGTAAAACTGGCTGCCCTAACTGGAGAATAGTTTTCGATTCCAGGCTTAAATTTGGCAGTCAATCAAAACAATCTCAAAATAAATCATACAAATTAACTTGAATGAACATTTTAAGTAGAGTCCAAGTCACTGTTGAAACTATAGGAATTTCTTCTCTAGTACAATCTGAGGGAGGATGTTGGAGAGTAATGCAGAATGAAAAGTTATCAGAATAAATTCATCACGAATGGAACGACATAGGTAAGGAAAAAAAAATGAGTAAATTTGCCAGAGAGTCATGTCATTTGGGAGCTCGTGTAAAAAATGAAGTCTGAAATTATTCTGCGATGCCTAAATATTTGCAATATAAGCATGAAATAATCTACAGTCTGGTAACCAAGTGCACCTCCATACCAGATGAAACTTACCTTCATAGATAAATGCATTATATCTCAATTAAAATTGGGGAGTGAACCGAGTTGCTTCCTCTAGCCCCTCGAGAACCACATTCGTATACACGCTCAAGAACTATTCATGAATCATGCAGGACTGATATGGTGTAGGAGAAGAATATACAATGACCGCCTCAATTATGGTGCCATACATGTAGTATCGTTGGACAAGGAATGTTGGCTGACTAAATAACTGTGGTTGTAGAGGAAGCATACCAAAGATTGTGTGGAATAGCAGGAACCCTTACATTTGTACCTACACCAAAATTACTACGTAACTCGTGTGGTTGCAAAGAAAGTTGCAGTCGCTTGTGTCATCTGTAAATGTTGGTAGGTGGTTAAAGTATCCAGCTCCACCACAACTACACCAAGAAGCAGTAAAAATCTATTTGAGAAAGTGGGCGCTACTGCGCCAAATACGAAAAAAAAAATCGAATGAGACCCTCATAATGTGCCTACTTAACCATACCACGGGCGGGATTTGAACCCGCGGTCAGAGAGTCTCAAAACTCCAGACCGTCTGGAGTTTTGAGACTCTCTGACCGCGGGTTCAAATCCCGCCCGTGGTATGGTTTGTTTGCAATCGTGTCATTACGATTTCTTGAGTCGTGCCTACTTACTAACTAACATGCAACTATACGTTCAGTACATCTCATAATTCCTAATGACGCCTGCAGTAACTTTTTTTTTTCTTTTTAATTATTTCAAAGATTTACTTCTAAGTGTCTATAAATACGATTAGTTATTTATATAGGATAGCGCCAGTTTTGGAGAAGTTGACAAGATCTTCAGAAATACTTTAAGGATTATCAAATAAAATAGAGTAAAAATAAAAGTTGCAGTGCCAGGAGCTGCCTGGCAAGGAGAATTTTATAGAACAATAATAAGGGACATTTAAAATATGCCTCTATAACATACTGCTTAACAAAGTGTCACAGCAGATGAGCTGCGGAATATTCTAGCTGATACTGAAGCAAGAATGAGCAAGCAGGCCAGTGACTTATAAAATAACCCACATGATTTACGGAGGGAGTATGAAATGCTTCCCTACAGTTTTCAACAGGTCTTTTTGAAGACCTTCATTGTTGCAGCCCAGAAGACCTCATTCCACTAAAGAACTGCGCTAAAACTATGTTAGACTGATGAATATGCTAAAGAAGTGGAACCAGTATTACTTAACTGCATTAATGACACACTTGTACAGAACAGTATTGGTTTGGAAATAGGGTAGTTGATGAGTGGAACAGTCTGCCTAGTAGGGTTAAGCTAAAACATTGGGTAGTTTCAAATTTAGGGGATCGACACCATGCCTAACCCTTCTAGGGTAGGGTAGGTGCCTGAGCCCGAGTCTTTAGCTCATAAGACTGTCATTCCCATTAGCCCCCTTGGGGCGGGGATGGCAGACCAGAGAGGCCTAGCTTGTGGTTAGGCCTGGGGACAGTTTGTCCCAAAATCTCCTGATGATGCTCCTTCGTTACCTTCCCATTCTACTCGGAAAAGACCGACACGTCAAGCACTCCCTCTCCACGCTCAGTTTCGGACCACACAATGGACTAAATTCTTTACTTTAAGACCGACTTCTTCTTCTGCCTACCTTTCTGACCATAGTATTGGCAAAGCGCTCCTGCGTCATGTTGGTAGAGATATTTCATTTCATGCTCTCAAGAGCGGTACGTGCATCGTCACTGTCCAGAATGCTACCCAAGCTCATGATCTTTCTCTCCTTTCAAATATCGATACTACTCCTATCACTATTGAAAAAATCTTTCTCTCAATTCTTGTAGTGGTACTGTCATTCTGCCCCATACCATAGTCCAACAGAATTTCCAGTCATGTGGCAATGACATTTTTAAACAGCTGGAACTCCAGGATCTCCCAATCCTCAAAGTAGACACTTATGTCCTTCCTGCCCGGGGGCGGAGACATTACCCTTGCAATGTGGCTCGTTTAACTTTTGACAGCCGAGAACTCCCGTCCTCTGTATATGTCGCGGGACATCGGTTACAAGTTCGAAAGGTGATACCTACACGGCAACAATGTAGAAATTGCTGGCGTTTTGGTCACCCAGCGAAATATTGCAGATCTATGGCCGAATGCCCAGTCTGTGGTGCCGACGACCATTCTAATACATCTTGCAGTCAACCTCCATCTTGCCTTAATTGTAATGAAGCTCACCCTTCGTACTCCCGCCGTTGCCAGGTCTACTTAAATGAACGTGAAATCCGTTGCCTCAAAGAGGCAGAAGGTCTCCCTTATGCTATGGCAGTTACTCATCTCCACCTCCATGGGAGACTACCCCGTGTTTTCAAACATCCCCCCACTTCTGGGGTCCCATCTTCTGCAGCCACCTCTGTTGTTTCCCCTCCCATAGCCACTCCGGCATCTAATCCTTTTGCTGTCCTTGGCTCTGACGTCCCGACTACAACTCAGTCTGTTCTCACATCTTCGCATCCTTCCTCACAAGCCCCAGTATCGAAAAGACCTCGTACGACACCTAATACCAATCGTCCCTCTACTTCTCAGAAGTCCAAAAAATCCACATTGCTCAAATCTTCTTTGCCCCTTCCTTCCCTTCTTCCACCTCCACACTTTACCTTTCCAGTCTCTGTACCTAGTTCTTTCCCTCTCTCTGGCTCTATTACAAGTGTGCAGATTCACCCTCCTCCTCGTACTATGCCTTCCACCCCCGTCCTCTCCCAAGTTTCTCCCTCTTCTGCCACCTCCCAGGTTTCTGCCTCTTCTGTCCCCCCCACACTTCATCTCCAGTCCCTTACACTCTTCCCTCCCCCTCTACTTTGGTACAGTCCATTACTGTCCCAATCTTTACTCACCCTCCTCTTTCTATCTCCAATATGGTCTCCCATACATCTTTGATTTCAGAAACACTTGAAGCCATTTCAGAATATATTGCAGAGACTAAACCTTCAATGGACACTGATTCACTTCCTGTTCCTTCTCTTCCCTCTCCTCCATCTTCACAACCCCATTCTTCGCAACGCTCCATTCCTTCGGTACTTGAACGTCTTCCAATGCCACCACACGTTGACTTTTCTAACCCCTCTAGCCCGTAGGTGCCTTTACCTACAGATTCCTGGTATTTTCTTCATCGCCAATCATGGCCTATTTACAGTGGAATATCCGTGGCCTCAGGGGTAATCGGGGTGAACTTCAGATGTTGCTTTCCAGGTTTTCCCCTGTTGGTACTTGCTTACAAGAACCAAAATTACACTCGGCTGTCTTCCAACCTATCTCAGGCTATAATTTATTGTATTCTTCGCATCCTTTCTCAGATGGGACCTTTAATGAAAGTGCCCTTCTTCTACGCAATGATATTCCATACTGTCAACTATTTGTCCATACCTCGCTGCATTACACTGCAGCCCGTATCCACTTGAATAAGTGGTTTACAATATGTTCTTTATATCTCTCTCCTTCTCGAGCATTTTCTATCCCAGACTTTGCCTTTCTTGTTTCATCCTTACCACCACCACTTCTGTTACTTGGTGATTTTAATGCCCACCATTTCCTCTGGGGGGGTCTCATTGTGACTCACGTGGCATCCAGTTGGAGGCTTTTCTCGCCTCTCACCCCCCTCCATGTTTTAAATATGGGTACTCCCACCCATTTTGATCCTCGTACTCATACTCTCTCTTGCATCGATCTATCAGTCTGCTCTTCCTCCACTGCACTAGACTTCACCTGGTCTGTTCTACCGGACTTACATGACAGCGATCATTTTCCAATCATTCTTACTTCTCCTTCCTATTCACCACCTTTCCGTAGCCCTTGCTGGCAATTTGATCGGGCAAATTGGGATCTTTACTCACACCTCACTGCTTTTAGTGAGGTTCCTTCTTCATCTTCCATTGATGAGCTCCTACACATCTTCTCGACGTCAGTTTATACCACAGCTTCTCATTCTATACCCCAAACCTCAGGCAGGCATTCTCAGAAGTGCGTGCCTTGGTGGTCTCCTGCTTGTGCTCCTGCAGTACGTTTGAAACGTGCTGCATGGGGCAGGTACCCTTACAATAGAACCGCTGAGAGACTTCTTGATTTTAAGCAGAAGCATGCGATCGCTCGCCGTGTCATCCATGAAGCTAAACGCACTTGTTGGCGAGACTATGTTTCCACCATCACCTCTGCTTCTTCTATGAGTGCAGTCTGGAAAAAAGTGAGGAAATTGAGTGGTAATATCTCTCCTGACCCGCTCCTGTTCTACGGGTCGCTGGTGTTGATGTAGCAAACCCTCTCGACGTTGCCATTGAACTTGGCACACATCTGGTCCGTATTTCCCGAGGGCTCCATCTATGTCCCTCGTTTCTTTCCTCAAAGTCTGCCAGAGAGTTAGTACCCTTGGACTTTTCTTCTCTCAGAGAAGAACAGTATAATGTGCCTTTTACACTTCAAGAACTGGAGGCAACGCTCTCAGCTTGCCGATCATCGGCAGCTGGGCCTGACGACATTCATATTCGTATGTTACAACATTTACATCGGTCAGCCCTTGTAGTCCTCTTACACCTCTTCAATCTTATTTGGGCACAAGGAGTTCTTCCCCAGCTGTGGAAATCTGCCATTGTTCTCCCTTTCCGCAAACCGGGTACTACAGGACATGATGCCTCCCACTATCGTCCCATCGCTCTTACCAGTGCAGTTTGCAAAGTGATGGAACGTCTCGTAAATCGACGGTTAATGTGGTATTTAGAGACACACAACAGTCTCTCCGCTAGTCAATATGGCTTTCGTAAGGGTCGTTCTACCATAGACCCCTTACTACGCTTGGATACGTATGTTCGTAATGCCTTTGCGAATAATCACTCAGTTATTGCCATATTTTTTGACCTTGAGAAGGCATATGACACAACTTGGAGGTATAATATTTTGGCCCAGGCCCATTCCTTAGGCCTCCGAGGCAATCTACCATCCTTCCTTAAGAACTTTTTAACTGACAGACATTTCCGTGTTCGAGTCAATAATGTTCTTTACCCGGACTTCGTCCAAGCTGAAGGTGTCCCTCAGGGATGTGTTCTAAGCACAACACTTTTTCTCCTTGCTATAAATGATTTGGCCTCTGTTCTTCCACCCAATATTTGGTCATCACTTTATGTTGATGACTTCGCTATTGCTTGTGCAGGCACTGTCATCTTATTGCAGTTTCTCTCCAGCATGCGGTCGACCGTGTTTCCACTTGGGCCACCACGCATGGGTTTAAATTTTCAAGTACCAAAACTCACCAAATTACTTTCACTAGATGCTCTGTTATCTCTGATCATCCTTTGTATCTTTATGGCTCCCGTATCCCCGAACGTGATACAGTCAGGTTTCTAGGCCTTCTCTTTGACTGTAGGTTATCCTGGAAACCTCACATTACCTCTCTGAAGGCAACTTGTCACAGCCAGCTAAACCTTCTTAAAACCCTTGCTCATCTTTCCTGGGGAGCTGATCGTTGAACTCTGCTTCGCCTACATTCAGCCCTCGTTTTATCGAAACTCGATTATGGTGACCAGATTTATTCTGCGGCCTCTCCTGCTACTCTCTCTAGCCTTAACTCTATCCATCACCAAGGATTACGTTTGTGCCTTGGTGCTTTTCGCTCTTCCCCTGTTGAGAGCCTCTATACAGAAGCGAATGTTCCATCCTTGTCTGATCGCCGTGATGCCCATTGCCTTCGCTACTATGTACGCTCTCATGATCTACACAATCCTTCCATTTATAGAATGGTCACCGATATTAGAAGACATTCTTTATTCGTTCGCCGCCCCTGTTTGCTCTGTCCCTTTTCTCTTCGCCTACATTCACTCTTGTCTTCTCTTCAGTTACCACCTTTATATGTTCATGTAGAATCTCACTTTTCCCTACCCCCCTGGGAAGTTCCAGCTGTTCGGGTCTGCTCTTTCTCACTCCCTTGCTCGAAAGCTCAACTGCCTACAGTGGCTTCCCGCTCTCTTTTTCTTGATCACTTCCACTCCCATTCTCATGCCACCGCTGTGTACACAGATGGCTCTAAATCTTCAGACGGCGTCGGATTCGCAGCATTGTTTCCAGACAGCGTCGTGCGAGGGCATTTACTATCTTCAGCTAGCATTTTTACTGCTGAACTGTATGCCATTCTTGCAGCACTTATTTGTATCACATCTATGCCTGTGTCATCATTTGTAGTAGTCTCATACTCCCTTAGTGCTCTACAGGCTATACGAAAATTTGATACATCTCATCCCCTAGTTCTCCGTATCCAACTTTGGCTACGCCGTATCTCTACCAAACATAAAGATATTGTTTTTTGTTGGGTCCCTGGTCATGTTGACGTACAGGGCAATGAACAGGCAGACACTGCTGCACGGTCAGCAGTACATGACCTACCAATTTCCTATCGAGGTGTTCCATTTCTGGACTATTTTGCTGCAATAGCTACACACCTTTGCACCCTTTGGCAACAACGTTGGTCAACTCTGCTCGGTAACAAACTTCATTCTATTAAACCGAGCATAGGTTACTGGCCGTCTTCTTGTCATCAGTGCCGAGGTTGGGAGACCACTCTCTCCCGCCTTCGCATTGGCCACACTCGTCTTACTCATGGGTATCTCATGGAGAGGCACCCTGTTCCTCTCTGTGAGCAGTGTCAAGTTCCAGTATCGATTAGCCACATTCTGTTAGACTGCCCTCTCTATCAACGAGCACGCAGAATTTACCTCCAACGTCGTCTTCGTTCTACTACTCTCTCTTTACCTTCCCTTCTTGCTGATGGACCCTCCTTTAATCCTGACTCTCTCATTGACTTCTTGACAACGACTGATTTACTCCACAAACTCTGATGATACTTTTCGCACTCCCCTCAGCCCTTTCTAGTTCAGTCTCTTGCTGCCCTTTACCCTTTCACCATCCACTACCCCGCTGTTGTCCGTAACCTATTACTCATCCATCTCCCTTTTGCCACCTGATGCCCTCGCTTCCTTCCTGCCCTGCAGCGCTGTATAGTCCTTGTGGCTTAGTGCTTCTTTTTGATTATAATAATAAATAATTCAAATTTAGGTTAGATAAATACATAAGTGAGAGGGGTTGGATCTGAGTGAGATTTGCATAATGAGTAAATAGAATCATCAAAACTTATTTCTTGGATAGCATTCAAAATTGGGTTGGGCAAATATTTTGTTTATGGGAATGATTGTAAAGGACCTGCCTAGTATGGGCCAACAGGCCTGCTGCAGTGTTCCTCCTTTCTTATGTTCTTATGTTCTTAACTGATCCCCAGGGTAATAAGGTAGCTGTGGAAAATTATTAATCTTCCTAAAATCAGCATGAGTAAATATGAATAATATAATTGTGTATTAAAATGTGACGCTGATTTGACCCTTCAACAAATTTTGTGCGAAGAATGATGTGCAGCGGTCGTGGAGTGATACACAGGGAAGGATACCCTAGTGAATTAATGTATGAGCTGTGTTTGTTGTGAAATCGTCTAGTAATCCAGTGTCATCTAGGCCATAATTGAATGGATCGGCCTCAAACTATCAATAAGTACTGGAATGTCCCCTGTTGAAATTGAAATTGAAATGTTTATTTCTATGTAAAGATTACAATGTGGGATTTGCATATTATAAAATATTAATCACAAAGAAGGTCACTAGCTTACCTAGGCATTTCTTATTTTATATTGACAAAGGTTATGGAACATACTGATATTAAAGTTAGGTAACTGTAGTGATAAAATTGGTTTACAATACTGAGGTAGCTCAAAACTTTTATAATATAGTAATTTGTAAATTTAGTAATGAGAATGGTTTTGTCTTGCATGATTCAGTTTCTATTAAAGTTCTTATATTGGAGTATCTCAGGCAAATTTATGACTAGTTTAAGATTTATTAGGCAATTTATGTTTACAGTCATTTAGGTGAGTAAAAGTGTAAATTAGGGAAAATAACAGATATCGAGAGTTAGTCTATTTTGTTTTGGATGTGTGTTTGCTACGATTAATAGTACAGGTGGTTTTTCACGTAGTTAGCTGATGGTGGGGTGTGTTAGGAAGACAAGATGTTTTTAACGGTAGTTTTGAAAATGGTGGTTGAGACTGCAGTTCTAAAATTTTCAGGCAGGGAGTTCCAGATTTTAGATTATTTTATTTACATTGAATTTTTGTGCAGATTTAGCCGGACACAGGGAATGTCAGAGATTTTTGTGTCTGATATTGTGTCTATGGGTCCTGTCACAACAATGGTGTTGAGTGAGGCAAGATTTGGGTGGGAGATGACATAAGTCGTGTCGTCAGCAAAGAGAATTGGTTTCAGGTGTTGTGATACGTTGGGAAGATCATTGATGTATAAGAGGAAGAGCAGAGGACCAAGGGTACTTCCCTTTGGCACTCCAGTATCAAGTGGCCGTGTGGATGAGGTTGTGTCCTTAATGGAAACGTATTGATACATGTTAGTAAGGTAGGATTTGAAATACATAAGTGCGTGGCCTCTTATACCATAATGGTCAAGTTTGTGGAGCAGGATGCCGTGGTCTACTGTATCAAAAGCTTTCCTTAGGTCAATAAAGAGTCCTAACGGATATTCCATATTTTCCAGTGCTATGTAAAGCAGGTCTAGCATTATAACATTTGCATCGTTTGTACTTTTGTTTTTTTCTGAAGCCAGATTGGCAGGAGTTGAGAATGCTTTGTGCTGTTATAAACGAATATAATCTCTTTTTCACAAGTTTCTCGAAGATTTTGGATCCCCTGATTTATTTTCAAGTGACTTGATAACCGCTGTGACTTCAGTGGGCTCAGTAGGTGCAAGATAAAAGGATGTTGGGAAATTCCTATCTAAGTAATCACTTGCTCGGGCGTTCGTACCTAGGATTTTACTGGCGAGATTAGGTCTTATGGTTGATTGTTAATTGTTATGTTAATTGTATCAATAGGCTGTAGTTGTTTCATTTGGTTTAGTTAGGACAATATCCCCAGAATTTGAGAGAGTGTTTTCTGAGGCTTTTTTATATATCCTCTTGTTTCGGTGAATCTGGTGGAAGAGTACAATTGCTTGGTTTTTCTTATTAGTCTGGTGAGAACTGATTCTTGGTGTTTAATATTATTTTTGTGTATTAAGCTCTGTCTATATTCCTTTTCATATTGATGTTTCTTATTAATGGATCTTATTATGCTGTTAGTTAGCCATGGGCAACCTAGACATTTATTTGTAATCTGTTTTCTTTTTATGGGACTATGTTTGTTATATAGACTAAGTAATTTATTAAGAAATATGTCTATCCAATCATCGATACCATTGGCTTTGGAGAATTCTGTTGGCCAGTCAACCGTCCCTAGCTCTGCTGTGAAGTTACTTATTGAGGCCTCGTCATGGAGTCTAAAAGAAACGTTGCTGTTGAAGAATAGGGACAGAGAATTTGCGAGGCCTCCAGAATTAGGTGGTGATAGTGGAAATAATGAGGCGTCACCATGCAACACATCCAGTATGTACGCCATTAGTCATTTCATTTAGATTTCTCGCTGGCCAGTAGGATTCTGTTTGTTAGGTAGGAATTGTGGGGTGATCCAACTACAATATAAATGCACAGATAACCCACACATAGGAGAGAGCTTATGACGATGTTTCGGTCTGACTTGGACCATTTACAAAGAATAGTTCCAGTCACGGTATTGTGCCTTTTTGTTTTTTACAATGTAATTGGTAAGTGGTAAGATAAATTTCTTAATTATCTAACCTTTGGTACATATGCGCCTGGTGTCAATTAGAAAATTCTTACCCTGTCTGTGTGTATTAGTGTCCCCATTAATCTTTTTTGGATATTGTTTCCTTTAATTTTCATACAATCCACACTATTTTATAATTTACCATTATTGGTATTAATGTTTAATATTATAATTATTAATTTAATGTCAGGTCAAGCTTTTTAGTGAGAGTGGTGAAGGAGTGGGTATCGAAGGAGTGACAGTCCTGTGACCTACTGTGACTAAGTCCCACTTACCTCACCCAAATTACTTGCAGGTAATAATTCAGGTAATACCCTGTAAGCCTCTTGCAGGTAATTTCTCACAGAAGCATCAAACATAGTAGTGTTAATTCACATAAATGTATCGAGAAGATGAGAGTTTTCAGTATTAAAAAATAAGGGTACTAGGACTAAGAATTATTAGTTGTCTCTGGATGTTCATGTCGTGGATGCTGGTTACCCGATGTTAAGAGTCAACACTTTCTGAACGGAGTGACCGATACGGCGAACGGCTTTCAAATTCAAAGTCTACAGAACTAGAATTGATTTAGACTTAACTTACATTTAATTATCTCCTGGGTGGGATGAGGAAAAAAATGTTTAGTGTGATCAGAATTCAAGTATTAATGTCAGGAACAATGTAATTAATTTAAACAGTGTAACAAGCAATATTATTATACCATTTCAGGAATAAATATGACAAAATAGCTCCCACACACTTTATTAACACCTTGTTTATTAACAAAGGCTTTTTAGAAATCACATATAAACTAATTTCAGTAATGGTTCACGTGAAACTAAGGAAATATAATCTACATTTTTCAATCGTTGCACGGATTCCCCCCCCCCCAACCTCTCCGGTAATAGTCCACACGGGTATGTTCCGAAGGCCACAGAAGAAGTCGGTGGAAGACTGGAATACTGTACCTAACATAAAATTACCTGTACCTAACATAAAATTGCCTGTACCTAACATAAAATTACCTGTACCTTACATAAAATTGCACAAAAACATGACATATATACAAATGCCATGTCTTCTGTTTTCGGCAGATTTATTCTATTTAAAATTCTCTACAACCCTAAAAGAACTAAATGTAATTCAGTTGCTGTGAGATCCAAGAAACGAATAATTATATTGCATAAAGTCAGACCCCTGTATCTCTGTGCAAGGGATACGAATAATGCAGAGTAAGGCATAACTTTGCAATGCTATTAAATATTAGCATCCAAAGTTTGAAGAGATTCAAAAGAGGCATTCACACGTAATCACATGGAACTTCATTCTCAATATCTTCAATAAATGTGGCAAATTAGGTCATAGTGAACAGCGAAAATTAACTCAACACCTTCCACTAAGAAACACCAGCTTTAAAGTCAAATTTAAGAGACATCATCTTGTTATCTCATAGAGACCAGTGTCTTAAAATACACTAGCACATCAAGTTTAAAGACTCTCAGAAGTTGCTGCATCAAGTTGACGTTGACGGGTTGAAATCAATCTGATGAGACTCTCAGAAGCAGCCTGCACACCAGTGTTGCAATTTTCTTAATTTATTCCATAAAAAAAAGACCCAGATAACTCGAAGCTTTCCTCAGAAGAGAACTGATCAACATTTAATCACTTCCCTCAGCCATGTAGGAGGACTTACACAAATTCTTGAGAGTTTGGGGAGGTATATTATTCCATGACTCGTGTAGAGCAGCCTCCAGCCGTGGGATGGAACTGATATCTTTGCCCAGTAAACTTCATTTCACTAATGACCAGAGGTTCTCAATAGAGTTTAGATCTGGGGAATTGCCTGGCCAGTCATTAAAGAACCTCTCTTCACAGTCCTTAAGCCACTGAACTACAGATTTAGCAGTATGACACAGTGCACCGTCCTGCATAAAAACCGTAGCCCCAACCTTGTCAAACGCTTCAGGTAAATTGTCGCACAATAACTCTAGGTAATTATACTGGCTCACATACTGGTTTTTGGGAAGCAGATTGAGTTCACCAACACTCTGAGCACTGAAACACCCCCAAAGTATGAGCAAGTCTGGGTGTTTGGTGGTCCCACAGGCGTAGCGTGGGTCTAGCGGGTCACTATCTCTGGGCCGGTGAGTATAACACTGAGCACGTCTCTGGAAGCACACATCAACCAGATAACTGCTGCAGCATTTGGGCGCCTGGAAACCTGAGAATAGCGTTCTGATACCTTAGTAAGGAATCGTTCAAGACACTGTACACTGTGTACAACAGGCCCATACTGGAGTATGCAGCACCAGTTTGGAACCCACACCTGGTTAAGCACGTCAAGAAATTAGAGAACGTGCTAAGTCTTGCAACAAAACGAGTTCCAAAGCTAAGGAGAATGTCCCATGTAGAAAGGTTAAGGGAAATCGGCCTCACGACACTGGAGGACAGGAGTGTTAGGGGAGACATGATAACGACATGCAAAATACTGCATGGAATAGATAAGGTGGACAGAGACAGGATGTTCCAGAGAGGGGACACAGAAACAAGGGGTCACAATTGGAAGTTGAAGACTCAGATGAGTCAAAGGGATGTTAGGAAGTATTTCTTCAGTCATAGAGTGGTCAGGAAGTGGAATCTAGCAAGTGAGGTAGTGGAGGCAGGAACCATACATAGCTTTAAGATGAGGTATGATAAAGCTCATGGAGCAGAGAGAGACAGGACCTAGTAGTGATCATTGAAGAGGCGGGGCCAAAAGCTGAGTCTCGACCTCTGCAACCTCAATTAGGTTACAGGTAACGGTGAGGGTTGCTTCATCACTCCAAAGTACTTCAGACCACTGTTGATGATTCCAGTGAAGATATTTCTTTACATAGTCCAGCCTACGTTTCTTCTGTGGCTTGGAGAGGATCGGTTTCTTAACCTGGCAGTGACTACTGTAGCCCAGTTTTGACACACATTTGTAAACAGTTCTTACAGACACCTTTGAGAGAAGCTGTGGGTTCTTTTCTTTCAATTCTCTAGCAGTTATCTTAGGTGTACTCTCTAACTGCTTCTTTCACACAGTTAAGGTACGAACAGATGTCTTCTTCGAGGGGCCAGGCCGAGGTTCGGCAGACGGTAACTCGACACCGCCACCAGCATTGAAACGCTGCACCCAGTTCCTCAATGAACGCTCACACACACACACACCAACATTCTCCACTAATTCTTTTGTCTGGTGCCCAGTTTTGTGAAGCCCTGTGATTTGAGCTATAGTTTCAGGTGTTAAAGACTTCCTTTTACCCATAATCAAATATGTATAGCCTCAAAACCAAAGGGAACACCGGACACAAGATGGGGAAGATGAAAGACAAAAGTGCAACACTTCCTCTCACCACAGCAGCCACGTGAACACTGAGGAGTCACTGTGGAGTGTGGCAGCAGGCCGTGATGTCATGCTAACTGCTGCTACCCACCATAATGCACTGACGATAAAAGACTCCTCACAGCATTATGCCGGGGCGCTCACCCGGCATAATGCCGTGTCTAGCACTATAGGTTTAATTTTTTAATAGCCAGACCAGGGAAGTGGAAAATTTTGAGCTTAAGTTAAAGGACTCATACTGCCAATGTATGCCAAGTTTCTGACATAACCCTAAATCCACAAGATTTTGAGAAAACCATTGACAACATGCCCATGCACTCAGCCCCAGGCCCAGACTGCAAGAAACCCCTCTCACAGGGTCGAAGTATGCTATGGAGAATTAGCATAGACACAGCCACTAAAAACAACGGATATAGCCCCACCCCATAAAGGTGGCAGCAAAGTAATAGCTAAGAACTATAGACCATTAGCTTTAACGTCCCACATCATAAAAATCTTTGTAAAGTAAAATTACACAAGTGCAACTAACGTGACATTTTTATTGTGGCAACGTTTCGCTCTCCAGGAGCTTTATCAAGCCGTTACAAACAGCACATGGACACAGAGGGTATATATAGTCTCAGAGTGAGGTGCAATACTAGTGGTAGTAGTAATGCATTATGTTAGAACAATTAACTCGCACAAGAGTAAAAGGATATAAAACCTATAACTTGGGTAACATAAAAATAGGTTAGACAAATATTTTTATTGGAGGCTGAATAGAGAAGGCCTATTTCAATGTAATGTGCTTTGTGTAGTATTAACGGGAGAGACTATGTGATGGAAGGGTTTACTATTTTCAGGAGGATTCTTGCTAAGACTTCAGAGATGGTGAAGCTGCCTTTGTTTTGTTTAATTGTATTAGAAACAGCTATTAGTGAAGATTCAAGGCACTTGCGTTTGCGGAAACTGGTTTCTTTGATCACTATTTGGGCGTCCCTGAATTTCATGAGATGACTGGTGGAATTTCGGTGTTGTACACAGGCGTTGTTTAAGTTATCGTTCCTACATGCGTAAATGTGTTCATTGAGGCGGGTGTCGAGGTTTCTTGCTGTTTCACCTACATAAATGTTGTCGCAGGCTGCGACAACATTTATGTCACATTAGTTGCAGTTGTGTCCTTTTACTTTACATATTGTCGGTAATTCTACCAACTTTATTACATAAAAATCTTTGAGAGAGTTCAAGAAGCAGGACTGCAAACCACTTGGACTCCCAACAATTGCACAATCCAGGCCAACATGGGTTCAGAGCAGGTCGCTCCTGCCTCTCGTAACTACTTGACCACTATGATATGATCCTGGATGCACTGGAAAACAAACAGAATGCAGATGTAGTATACACAAATTTTGCAAAAGCCTTTGACAAGTGTTATCATGTTGTAATAGCACACAAAATGCGTGCTAAAGGGATACCTGGCAAAGTAGGCAGATGGATCTTCAATTTTTTAACCAATTGAACACAAAGAGTTAAATCGGAGGCTGATGCCATAGTGAAGAACTGTGTTCCGCATGGCACGGTACTCGCCCTTATACTGATCCTCAGTCTCATATCAGACATAGATAGAGATGTAAACCATAGCACCGTGTCATCCTCTGCAGATGATACTAGGATCTGCATGAGTGTCATCCGTTGAGGACACGGCAAATCTCCAAGAAGAACAATATGATTTTCAATGAAGACAAATTCCAACTACTCCGTTATGGAAAACTGGAGGAAATAATAGCTAGAACTGAGTATACTACAAACTATAATCACACAATAGAGAGGAAAAGTAATGGGAAGGACCTGGGAGTGGTAATGTCTGAGGATCTCACCTTCAAGGATCACAACAATGCCACTATCACATCTGCAAGAAAACTGACAGGATGGATAATGAGAACATTCAAGACAAGAGATGGCAAGCCAATGATCTTTTTTAAATCACTTGTTTTCTCTAGGCTGGAATACTGCTGTACATTAACATCTCCATTCAAGGCAGGTGAAATTGCAGATCTAGAGATTGTACAGAGAACCTTTACCGCACATGTAAGTTCCACCAAACACTTTAACTACGGGGAACGCCTGGAAACACTTGCCTTGCACTCACTGGAGCGCAGGCCAGCGAGATACATCATAATCTACACCTGGAAGATCCAGGAGGAACTGGTCCCTAATTTGCACACAGAAATCACTCAGTACGAAAGCAAAAGACTTGGCAGGCGATGCAACATACCCCCAGTGAAAAGTAGGAGCGCCATTGGTACACTAAGAGAAAACACAATAAGTGTCCGGGGCTCCAGACTGTTCAACAGCCTCCCGCCAGTCACAAGCGGAATACTAAGTATTCAGAAAGTGTAGACCTTGCAAGATACATGACGGTAAACCTCTTCAGTATACAACACGAATTTTATTTGTGTTCTTCAAGAGGGAGCTGGACAGATATCTAAAGTCAGTGCCGGATTAGCCGGACTGTGGTTCGTACGTTGGACTACGTGCGGCCAGCAGTAACAGCCTCGTTGATCAGGCCCTGATCCACCAGGAGGCCTGGTCATGGACCGGGCCACGGGGGCGTTGATTCCCTGAATACCATCCAGGTAGACTTCAGTCATCTGTTAAGAGTTTATGGGTGTGTAAACTAAGGCTTTTGGGACGTGTTTTAAGGGTGATGTGTAAACTATGGCTTTGTGATGTGTATTCAGGGTGATGTGTAACCTGTGACTTTGTGATGTATTTTGAGGACAGAGTCAAGCGAGTAAGTGATACTGGTTTTTTAAGTATTTATTTTCTTCGTACAGGTTTTATTTAACCTTCCTTGAGGATCAAACAGTGACTGTAATCACTGAACTGGCCACCTATTTAGCGTTTCTTTTTTTTTCTTTTTTTTTTTTTTTAGTTTTGAGAGAATCTGGCCCTACGATGGTTTCGCTTTAATAACCTTTTTTGATTAAGGCCAATGTGTTTACCCCTAGAAAATTGTTTAGCCCCCCCCCCCCTCTAGAGGTCACATGGAATAGCAACAATTGCAAAATCCAGAGGACTCTGGATTTAGAACACTTTGCTCCTACCTTTTCCTACTGGTAGAACATTAAGATATGGTTCTGAATGCGCTAGAAGACAAGCTAAATGCTAGGTACAAGGACACAAGTGCAACTAATGTGACATTTTATTGTGGCAACGTCTCGCTCTCCAGGAGATTTATCAAGCCGTTACCGCTTGAAAAAGCTCCTTGAGAGCGAAACGTTGCCACAATAAAATGTCACATTAGTTGCACTTGTGTCCTTTTACCTAACATTTTGTCGGTAATTTTACCAACATTAAATGCTGATGTAACGGACACTAATCTCGCATAAGCCTTCGAAATGTTGTGGTAGTACACAAAAGATATGAAAAGGAAATGATTGGGCAAACCGATATTTAACGTCCTAATAAACAGAACTCAGAAAGTAGTAGTAAATAGAGCCTATAATAGCTAGAAATCCCCTGTTTCTACCCAGGCTGCCTAGATTTCTGCGACCTCTCACTTCAAGACGCCACGTGCGCAGGACTGATTCCTGCAAATAGCTAAAAATTATTAGCAACTATTTCAACAAGTAAAGGGTCCCTGAAATCTTTGAGGGTTTCCCTAACTAATATTGATGTGTGAGGAACTACTAGCTTCTGGTCTAATATTAAGGAGTAGTTACTCAGCAATCTAACTCACCCGCTTTTAACTTTAGGCTAACTATTCTCGTGTTTCACCCAGTAATCAGTGGCCGCCTAACATGGGATAAAACGTGAATGAGTGTCACAAACGGATCTGGCGCAGAGACTTGCTCACGGTCGTCGTGAAGCCTCTGATTAATGTTGTTGACTGCCAGACAGAATATTTTGTAAGCCACGTGGGATACTGAGCTTAGAGCTCCTAATAAGTTGTTATTGCCACGAGTGCTGATGCCAGAAGAGCTAGAGTCCTCCAGCCCTGTTAGTTCCCTGAGTGGGATGCAAGCTAGCTCCATATACCTAATTTTATTACTTACTATAACCTAATATTAATGTCTAAGACTACATTATTAATTCTAATATTATATACTAACAATTTAAACTTGCCTAAATCCTTCTTAAAACGTAATTCTATCAAGTAGTATATATTATGATCTCCACTCTACATCTTGCAACTAATAATAATAATATAATAATAATATCTATATTTACTACAAGTACATGTGCAAGGTATACAGTCCTAGCTGACATCAATGACATACTACTATATAGAAAGTTGCTTGTTATGCGGAGCATTTCAGGCAAATTAGGTCAGTTTTGTCCCAGGATGCGACCCACACCAGTCGACTAACTCCTAGGTACCCATTTTACTGATGGGCGAACATATGTTTCTACCCAATGTTTCTGGCCTCGCTGGGAATCGAACCCAGACCCTCACCGTGTGAAGCAAGAGCTTTAGCCACCAGGCGACGGCGCACTAGCTACTGTTGTTGTTGGAGTGTAAGGATGTTAAGGGTCCCCATGACTGCCATATCAAATTATTTACATACGAATCCGACAGTGGACTTTTTGGTCTCAATAAATCTCCACGTCATTCTTTTATATTACATAGACAACGACAAAAATAATAGCACCGTAACATCCTTTGCTGATAACACCTGAATCCCTGTGAGTGGCATGCACAGAACACAGTGAATTCTCTAGAGGATATGTTCCATGAGCACAAGTTCCATTTACTCCAGTATAGAAAAATGGACGAAATGAATACTGAAACAGAGAACATAACAAGCTCAAATTATTCAATAGCTCAAAAGTCCCACGCTCAAAACTCGGAAGTGATGTCAGATCTCACATTCAAGGACAACAAAAATGTTATTGCGATTGAAAGGAATATGAGAAGCTGGATAACAAAGAACTTTAAAGACAAGAAATGCTGAGGCAGTGATGATACTCTTCAAGTCATTTATTCTCTCCAGGCTGGAATACTGCTGTATACTAATAGCTTCCTTCTTCCTTTCAACTTAAGGCTGAACTTCAAAACATTTAATTTTTATTCAGTCAAACTTCTAAACTACTAGAATGCCTAGTTTCTTCAACCGCATTCTTTGGAATGTAGGTAAGAAAGGTACATCATTGTCTACACTTGGAAAATATTGGAGGGATTGGTCCCAAACCTGCACATGGAAATCACTCCGAAAGAATACCAGATGTAAGTCGGTCGCTGTACGATCCAAGAAAGGCATCCCTGTACTCCATAATCCCAGTTCCTTGCGCCTTAATGCATGCGACTAGAACTGTGTGGCACAAACTGGTAATACAGTTAAATATTAGCACTGAAGATTTGAAGGGAGTCAGAAGAGGCATTCACAAGTTATCATAGGAAAACTAGTACCCAAATTTCTTCAATTAAAATTCTAATTTACAACATACAAAACCCATATCTGCTTTAAACGTTTCAGACAAATGTCCTAAAATACACAATTTCAATTAGTTTGAAGCAGCTCAGGAGTTTTATTATCAAATTATCAGCATGGAAAGGTTGAAGTTAATCAAATATAACACTCAGGAATTATCTCATGAAAAGCAGTATTTCAGTTTTTCCAGTTTCTTCCAGAAAAAGTAACTTCAGGCCTTCATAAGTTAAAATCAATTCCAACTTTTCTCTAAGTAAGATTAACAAGCTTTTAAGAATCTTCAGAAAGTATTTCTACAAAAACCCACACTTAGAAGTGGGATCTTAGGAAGAAGTTTCGGTCCGTCCTGGACCATTGTTAAATCACAGCTGAAAAAGAAAAACACAGAGCAGGCCAGATGACAGAATAGTGGGAGGGAGGAGCAATAGTAGTAATAAAAGTAGCAGTAGTAGAAGTGATAGCACAGCAGTAGTAGGAATGGTAGCAGTAGTAGTAGTGGTAGCAGCACAGCAGTAGTGGTGGTAGTAGTAACGAGGAAGTAGCAGCACTAGTGGTATATAGTAAAACAAGTGGTAGAATTAAAAATGAAGAGAGTAGAAGTAGTGAGAGTAATGGCGGTTAAAGCGGTAGTGTAAAATAACAAAGGAGCACCGCAGGGCTACTGGCAAACGTCAACCACTATTACTAATTGCGTCACATCTGTTCCTCTCCATGACAGGGGTTCTCAACCAGGAAGGAATTTTAGGGTGTTTCAGGAGGAATTGGGACCACTACTCAACAAAGTGTGATGTTCTGTAGATTATATACAATCTGTAAAATTGTAGTTAGTTTTTAATTCAATCTGTGATATTTAATTAAGTTTATTGAATGTCACAGATTAAATGAAAAATATAGATAAATATTTAATTTTTTATCTGACTTATACTTTTATTCAAGATTTCAAATCCATCACAATTTTCTATTTCTATTAAATTTGTAAAACTTCACTATACAAATATTCCAAGTAATTGTATATTACTAATATAATAAAATAACAGATTTTCAATATTATATGTACGTTATTTGGAATGTATCTTCTGAGTCAGACAATCTTGGGAAGGGAGAATGACATTCTGACATGGTGAATAGGACGAAAATGTTGAGAACCATTGTTCTATGTTATTATTTCTACTATTATTAATAATAATATCTTTATTTCTACAAGTACATGTACAAGGTATACAGTCCATAGCTGACATCAGTGACATACTGCTATATAGAAAGCCGCTTGTTATGCTGAACATTTCGGGCAAATTGTGTCAGTTTTGTCCCAGGATGCGACCCACACCAGTCGACTAACACCCAGGTACCCATTTTACACTGATGGGTGAAAAGGGACAGCAGGTGTCTTATGGAAACACGTCCCTAATGTTTTCCAGGCGTACAGGCGGAGATTCGAACTCCGGACCTCAGTGTGAGCTGAGTGCGCTAGCGATCGAGCTACGGAACACCTTAACATTACCACTAGTGCTGCTACTTCCTTACTACTATCACTACTACTTCCACTACTACCAGTGACGCATGTCTGGTGTTGAAAAAACTCTTAGGCTTTAGATAATGGAAGGAAGGGAATTTTCTGCTTTCATGAACGTATCTAAAGCTTTGGATATGGCAGACTACTTTATTCCGGAGAACATGTTTATTGACAGAGAAATCCCTTCTGATACTATATATTCTTTTATGTATTTTTAAGAAACCAAAAGGCAAGAATTGTGTAGGGTGGAAGAAAAAAAATTATTATATCATCAACAAGACTATGAAACAAAGGGGCATCGTCGTAAGTTTCAGTCTTCTATATGCGGGGTATTGATTTTCAAACCATTTACTAATGATGTGAGTAAATATATCGCCTCTATGGAAGTGGGATGTAGAGTCCACTTTCTTAGAGTAACTATCATTCTTTTTGTACATGATATTGTTCTTCTGACTGATTCAAGTGAACATTTACATATTAACACAAAGCAAAATGTACTGTATTGGATATTACTAGCCAATATGAAGTGTTGGAACATTTAAAAAACTTATGATATTACATATAAAGTGATTTGTTAGATGAGAAAGCGGAAACGAGATTACATGTTAGTGGAAATGAGATTACATGTTTTAAGCAAAATTTAATTATGTTGTAAGAAATTTTTGAAGTATTAACTCTTGTTTTTATTTGATGTATATCGCACGTCTGATTATATTGCAACTATGGGAAAGTGATAAATTTTCAGTTATAGGTATTTTAATTTTTTAAAATTTCTTTTTCAAAATGCTTTAAAAAAATACTAAGGTTACCCAATTATAGTAGCAGTCACAATGTTCCACATTCATGTAACATAATGTTACTTTCTTACAAGCTGGGTACATCACATCACTTATCAATAAACATTCTGCGTTTTTAATCTTTCATAATTACTTCTAAAACAGGGATATCATATTTCATGCCTTGGGGAAGGAATGAAATATGATATTCCTGAGCCAACAGGAGCTTAATGTGGGGAATGTTGAGTAAACACTTAAGTTGTACTCACCCTCCATAATGGACCTACCAGTCCAGGTCCTTCCTCGAAGCTTCCATCTGCATGAGATTTACAGGGTAATACACATGTAATAATGTGAGTAATTTGGGTGAGGTAAGTGGGACTTAGTCACAGTAGGTCACAGGACTGTCACTCCTTCGATACCCACTCCTTTACTACTCTCAAAAAAAAGTTTGACCTGACATTAAATTAATAATTATACTATTAAACATTAATACCAATAATGGTAAATTATAAAGTAGTGTGAACTGTATGAAAATTAAAGGAAACAATCTCCAGAAAGGATTAATGGGGACACTAATACACACAGACAGGGTAAGAATTTTCTAATTGACACCAGGCGCATATGTACCAAAGGTTAAATAATTAAGAAATTTATATTACCACTTATCAATTATATTGTAGTTGGATCACTCCACAACGCCTACCTAGCAAATAGAATCGTACTGGCCAGCGAGAAATCTAAATGAAAGGACTAATGGCGTACATACTGGATGTTTTGCATAGTGATGCCTCATTATTGCCACCATCACCACCTAATTCTGGAGGCCTCGCAAATTCTCTGTCCCTATTCTTCAATAGGGGACATTCCAGTACTTATTAATTATAGTCTGAGGCCGATTCATTCAATTATAGCCTCGATGATGCCGGATTACTAGACTATTTCACCACAACCAGTGCTTATACATTAATTAACTATGGTGTCCTCCTCTCCTTGAATCACTCCACGGCCGCTGCACTCCCTTCTTCACTGATAAAATTTAACATAATATTGTCGACTCTAATTTTACAAATAATTGCTTAAGTTTTATCTACAAGTAGGTCGGTAGACAGATATCATTCAATGCTAATTAATATTATGAGAAATTATTACTCAAGTGCCTTCTACTAGTTCTTGTTCCCAATAGTGAACAAATGTTAGTAGACAGACGTCACTTAAATTTTAGTGTTAATTTCCTACTTAATATTGGCTACTTTAATTTTTACATCACTGATAGCTCTTCTGAAGCTCAACTAGTCACTACAGAAAAAAATAAATTATTTAAATTAAACCATATTTACTAGTGGGGATAATTCCCCCTTGTCACTTGTGATTAATTGTGTCTCTGATAAAAGTCTATGAGAATGTTATTTCCTCTGGAGTAAACTGGTCTCATTCCCCATAGTGAATTTCAATTATAAACAATGCATGTAAAGAGAGGTCCAAATTTTCTCTCCTTCACCTGCCAGTGTCAGTATATATACCATAAGTTCGGTGGGGAAGGGAGGGAGTTGGCAATGCTTCTGGTTGTTCATTGATAGGTTGCAATACGCTTATTATAGTCGTACCTTATACCCCCATTTTGGTTATTTGATATTTGCAGAAACTACTCAGCTATTCTTTTTCATATTAGGAACTTAGGTGGTAGTCTAAAGGCCTGTGGAACCTGGTCGTAACTAAGTCAGCAAACAAAGCACTAAGCACGACAGAGCAAGGGCAAGGCAAACACAGCACTATATATTTTTACCCATGTATCTCTTCTCCAGTATTTACACTATGTACAGTATTACTGAACAGAGAAGACAGAGTGAAATGATACAATCAATAGCCACTCAAAACATGAGTGGTCATGACCAGTGTCTACAGAAGTCTGCTGTTACAAACACAGGTGTAGAATGGTCTGCATACTTTGCCGTATTTGAATAAATAGTGAAGCAATCAAAAAACAATGGAAGTTATGACTTGTATTTCCATCACCAGATAAGATGGTATTTACAAATATGTACAATACTTACAATATGTACAGTAAAGTAAGAGAAAGTGTACAACATGGTGATCAAAAGAGGCAAAAAGCAAGGAGCCAGACAAAACACTGTGATCAATCAGCAGCATAGACAAGTCTGCCAAAACTCGTGTTACAACTGAACCACATTGCTTCACAGCTGGCGAGCTTGTCTGCGATTGACCAATGATCATTGCCCCTATTGATCGTTAAATCCTTATCACTTGGTTTGCTGGTTGGTAAGTGGCCTATATGGGAGTGTGACATAGGCCGAATAAAATGTAACATACTCTGAGCATGCCACACCCCCACCCCAAAAGGGCTCAAATAGCCAGGACTAGGCATCTCCTCCATGGGTAGTGTGCTGCCCTGGCACTGAATACAAATTGAACCGCCTTTCCTCTCAACCATCCAGCTCATTAGGTAGTGCTAAACTCCAAGAGAATTACCAAACACAACCATAGAACGAGACAGCAGACAGTAGGGCTAGCACAGATTCTAGACACCTGCAGACAATAGCAAGTATTCGCTCATTAAAAGAAAACCTTATGGTTAAATTAACAAACAACGTTATATTATGACCATAAGGGGAAAAAAAGGGCTTACTGCCCATATGGTCCCCAAATACATCCTAACCTATATACGAGATGAAGCGTCTGCCTGAATATTGTCTTTTCCGGCTTTTTGGTGAATGAAGAGATTGCAGGGCTTCAGCCTGATACTCCACCTGATACTTCATGGCACTAATACTGTAGATGGTGATCACATGAGTTGACTGCCCCAAGAAAACGTAGAAATGTTCCAGCACAAACATCAGAGCTAGGGCTTCTTTCTCGATGGTAGAATGGGCCCATTGATGGGCCTGTTACTTGGCTGAGTAATATGCCACAGGCCACAAATATTTCTCCTGATTCACAGGCATCAACTTGTAGTACAAAAGGTTTTGAAAAATTGGAAGACAGGAGAATGGGTGCAGTGCACAGCAGACATTTAGCAAGATTAAGTGCCTCTTGGCAATCTGGGGTCCCACAAAATTTATTTTTATTACTGGTCAGTGAGGTTATGGGGGCTACTATATCTGCAAAGTTCATACAGAAGAGCCTGTAGAAGCCTATCATTCCCAAAAATCTTTGTAGGGATTTCTTATTGTGAGGTACTGAATAATTTTTAGTAGCTATGACTTTAGCAAATTCAGGGACCACTTTACCACTACCTACTTTATGGCCCAAGAAATATTAGACCGGCCAAAAGATGATTCACATGGGTTAACTGTTACATCATAGTTTCTGGACCTCTCAAAGGGAGCTTTAAGATGGGAAATATGTTGTTTCCATGTATCGGAAACTACTACTATATTCTCCAGATAAGCTGTTGTGTCTTCAAGTCTTTTAATAGCTTGATGGATTAGCTTTTGGAATATGGTAGGAGAGTTCTGCATTCTGAATGGAGTCACAGTATATTGATAGTGTCCTCCTGAAATGGAAACAAAAGGGTCCCTACCCACAGAGTCTACTACATCATCCAAACGTGGCAGAGGAATTGTAACCTCATTCACCTAATGGTAGTCAGTACACATCTGGAATCCTCGATCAGACGTCTTAACAAGGATGCACAGTGAAGCCCATGGACTGGACTCCTCCTCCACTAATTCATGCTCTAATAGAAATGCTATCTCTGGCTGAAGTAGCTTTTATTTTTCAGGATTAGCTGAGTAGGGGGAGAGTTTAATAGGTTTAGTAATTTCTACACCCACATCATGATATCCCAAGGCACATTTTTTTAGAACCTCTGATAAGTCAAGATAAGTTCATAGAAGAGTAGTTAAAGTTACTACTTCATCTTTTGCAAGTCCCAACATTAAGGAGCGAGAGTCCTGGAGGAGGGCCGAGTTAGGGAGTTTAATTTGAACCTGCAGAATTGTGTGCAAAGTCATAGTTACTAATGGGTGATTCAAGGTCTGTAGTCAATTATAGTAACAAGATTCGTCAACATTGGCTCCAGACCTCCCATATTATGAAGGAACCAAAGCAGAAGTCTGTGATTAATAGCCCCCATAGCAGCAGAAACCTAGTTTGGTGCACCATGTTACTCGTTTCAACTTTTAATTTGTTACGAATATTTTCACGAAGCTGTACAGCAGTAAGAGCTCGTTGATATTCTATACCAATAGAATGAGCTATACGCCAGAAGCGCTGTAGACATTGTCTGGGCAAATTTAGTAAGGTATACACAGACATCAGTCGCCTAACATGTATTGGTGGCATAACCCCCTGTAACAAAACACTGTTTACAACATATGTAAAACACAGCAATAGCACAGTACTATGTGCAGGATACACACAATAGCAAGGCTGATACACAATACTTAAAGCTTTTAGTTACCATAAGGCTGACACACAATGCTGAAAGTGATACTACAGACAATACGAATTATGCTAAGACCAGCCCCAGCTGTATAGCCCTTGTGGCTTAGCGCTTCTTTTTTGATTATAATAATAATAATAAGACCAGCCCCAGCTCATAGACAGAGCCCTCGTATTATGAACACAGGTGTAGAATGGACTGCACACCTTGTCATAATTAAATAAATAGTGGAGCAAGCAAAAGACAACAGAAGTTATATGACTTGTATTTCATTCACCAAATAAGCAAGCTGGTTTTTACAAATATGTACAATATTTACAATATGTATAGTAAAGTAAGAGCAAGTGTACAACAGGGTGATCAAAGGAGGCAAAATGCAAGGAGCAAGACAAAACACTGTGATCAACCAGCAGCCTAAACAAGTCTGCCAAAACTCATGTCACAAGTGAACCACGTTATTTCACATCTCTAGCAGACTTGTCTGCGATTAGCCAATGAACCGAAATACTGATATAATGACGGAGCCCCTATTGATTGTTAAATCCTTAGCACTTGGTTTGCTGGTTGGGTGGCAGCCTATATGGGAGTGTGGCATACGCCGAATAAAATGTAACATACTCTTACCATGCCCCATCTGTCACTCAGGTTGCTGAAGTGACGTCACCTTGGCTGAATAGCCGACTTCCACATGAGTGGTGGGTTGAACTGACCAGTTTTCTGGTCGAGAGGGCATGCCAAATGGTTGTGTGACAAACTCTGAATAGATGTTATATACTCTGCGCACTCCACATTCATAAGAACATATTGTAAGAAGTGGTTCCGCCTGGCATTGAGTCATACCTGCTTCTTGATAGGCTATTCTGCTATCAAATCAATTAGTTAATACTACAGATACAATAGGTTTAACGATAATGTTATCTAGGCAATGATTCATGACTGCTTCCACCTGACCCTTTTATGGTCTTGAGTTAGTATCTGTTTCTGACATAACTTTTATGAACCATGATTAACCATGATTTATTTTCATGCATAACATAATAATAAATGTGTTTCATAATTTATTATACAGGCTTATTAATAATATATTTATGGTAACATAAATTACTGCATACATTTCAGAAATGTAAATTACTTGTTAGCATGATTATTTGTTTACGTAATGTTATTTATTATTTTTAATAAATGACAGTTCATCTTCTAATTGTGAGCTTCAGTACTGCAAAGCATATATTATTTAATAATATAATTACTGTGTGAATTATCAAGTCATATCTAAAAGCGAGCCCCCTTGATAACCGTAAGTGTTCATAGTATTGTTTACCAATGGCTTCTAATTTGTCTGATTGCTCGAATTGCTAATTCTCTCAGCATCATCACCCCTTTTAATGATCAAACTTTTTTTTATTTTGGTGTAGATCCAATTCACCCTCCATAGCGCACTTACCAGCTCCGGGTCCTCCCTCGGAGACTCCTTCGAAACTGCCTCTCTGGAAGGATATTTCCACAGTCTTGCATTAAACACCTTTATAGGAACAGTAACAAATATGTTCATTAGAGACGCTGTGAGTGGAGTGTATTAAGTAATCCATATTAAACCAACAGGGAAATGTTGCGTTATACAGAAACTGATAAATAACATAATAATATAATTCATGCTACGCTACTGAACAGTGTCCCATGGCTCAGTTGTTAGCGCATTCAGCTCATACACTGAGTGTCCGGGGTTCGATCACCGGCACAGGTGGAAACGTTACGCATATTTCCTTACACCTGCTGTCCCTGTTCACCTAACAGTCAGTATCTGGGTGTTAGTCACCGTACACCTGCTGTTCCTGTTCACCTGGGGCTTTAAAAGGTGTTGAGGCAGGACAGCAGTTCCTAGCCTGTAAAACTGATTTGTGTAAAAAATATGGCGGAGGGCGGATAGGATCACCATTTTCTCTGATGTCTTAGTCATTCACACCTCACTACTTTTTTCTTTATACATATAAGGCAGGTGGGGAACATCCGGCCCGCGGGCCGTGTAAGGCTCACTAAATCATTTGGTCTGGCCTTGCCAAGACCAGAGTTTGGAATCACAACAAGCTGCTTTCACTATCCCTCGTTGTGACAGAGACAACGTTATTCAGACGAGTTATGTAGTGTGCGAGCTAATCCCCAACAAGCTGAGGCGTCATGTAGAGGGCGAGTTTGTGAAAGAGTGCATGGTGGCTGCTGCGAAGTTGTTAGCACCAAAGTAAAACTGTTACATAGTGTTTAGTTTGTATCGGAGAATCGTCTCAGATCGGATTATTGACTTAGCACAATATATTCAAAAACACTGAAGGATTCTACAGGAAATTTCCAGTTTTTCTCTCTGGTTTGTGATGAGACAAAGGACATAACAAATACTGACCAACTGGCCGTTTTCATTCGTGGGATAACTGCAGTTTGACACGTGAGAGGAACTGGTCACTGGAAGCCTTGCATGGCACTACATGAAGTGAGAACTTGTTTGAGAGACTTGTTTCATCAATGAAAAAACTTGAGCTAACATTTAAAAAGTTAAGTGGCCTTACTACAGATGGAGCTCCAGCCATAGTTGGCTAGCAAAAAGGGTTAATTACTTTTGCCAAGAAAGAACTGAAACGTCCCAGTCTTGATTCAAGTGATTTAATTATATGCCGCTGCATCATACATCAAGAAAGTCTCTGTGCACAGTCGTTGCGGTTCAACAATGTGATGTCAGCAGTAATGTCATGCACAAATTTTGTCAAAAGCAGAGGACTTAGCAGCCACCAGTTTAAGGAGTCACTGAATGATCTTGTACGGTGATCTTTTTTATCACTGTGAAGTGCGGTGGTTGAGTCGCGGGAACATGATAATGACGTTTTATGAACTACGGGATGAAGTCAAGAAGTTCATGGAGATGAAGGGAAAACCTGTTGGGGAACTCAATGATAGCAAGTGGCTGTGTGATCTAGCGTTCATAGTGGACATTATCAAGTACCTCTCAAAGCTGAAAGTCAAGCTGCAGGTCCCCAGCCAGCTCTCAGCTCCTTGCTTTCAAACGTGAAATCAATTGAAGCTAAATTAAGGCAACTCGAAGTGCAACTCGAAAGGAATAAGAGTGTATTTTCCCTCTGGAAGAACAAGAACCTTTTACAACGCTTGAATATTCTGGTGAATGTGCGAAACTGAGGTATTTATTGAAAGATTCAAGGACGTGAAAAGTAAACAAATGTAATTGAACATCTTTGCTACACCGTTCAGTGTGGAAGTAGTTAATGTGCCTGATAACCTACAACACGAAATTATTCAGCTGCAAAGCGACGATGAGCTGAAAGCTGGGAACAACAACCTACCACTGCTTTGAAATCTATAAACGTTACATAAGCAATGATAAATTTCCCACTTTGAGGAGACATGCATCGAAATATGCATGTGTTCGTAACAACTTACTGCTGCGAGCAGTTCTTTTCAAAACTTTCCATCGCAGAGTCGACTGCGCTCCAGACTGACCAACGCAAACCTGGAAAAGCAGTTGCGAACAGCAGCAGCATCGATACCAGCCAACATCAGAAGCCTCACCAAAGAGAGGTAGTTCCAGCCATCACATTAGGCGTGAGTTAATTAAATGTTTGACCAAATATAGCAGGTTAATTTTTGAGTTAATAATTTTGTATAACCCGCGAATGATATTTTAAATATCCAAATGTCCCTTAGCAGACCCCTGTTATAAGGCACTGAGGAATAGAATTTGGCGAATATACCGATCTCGAGGGTTTCTTGTGGAGGTAAAACACCCAAGTAATTCCGATGAAGTCGTAATAAGATCTCAAACCCACTTGGATTCACTTTGCTGACTGCATCACCACTGTTACTGCTCACATTTCTTGGTTTACAATTTAAACTAATTTTTAGTAAGCTAACATTGTCTAATGGAAGCCCTGTCACTACTCTTGCTGTTAGGTTGAGTTACCACTTGGTGTTTTTGGCTTAAATACACAACAGTATATTTTTTCTATCTGGGAGAGCTGATATAATGGTTCTTTCCCTCTCTTGTAAAATATCATATGGTGAAAATTCTGACACCACAAACACTGAATCATGTTATAAATAAAGTCATATGCAAGTAATCTAATCAAACTAACAGTTAAGTGATAAGAAACATGGTGTTGGCAACACTCTTCCTAGCTGGAGCAGAGCTAATATATTGATTACTTATCCCATCAAGGAGAATTTCATCACATATCTCAATAATATGATAATTTTGCGATGATACAATAATGTATTGCTATTTATCCAATATTTGATGAGAATTTACTCGTTAACAAATACATCACAAAACACATTAAATCATGGAAAATTATTTAAAAAAATCCACAGTATGATTATGTACTTCAGTTATGAGTATTTTAGCATTTTTAAATGCTGTCTTTACAAATATTATGAAAAATTATTGCGTTACCAATTCATTGCTCAGGTCACAGTGCTGTACATTTACATAAGTTTTAACTTCAACATTATGGAACTTTATTGTAAGTTAAGTACTGTACATCTTTGATCAATAAAAATTCTGAATTTATTAATCCTTCTCATTTGTTAAACAGGAATATCATGTTTCATTCACACACACACACACACACACACACACACACACACACACACACACACACACACACACACACACACACACACACACACACACACACACACACGCACACACACACACACAGGAGACTCTGGAGAAGCAAAGGGATTACATAATAGGAAAACTTCAGTCCGGAGGTCCCAAGGTGGTAATTGCAGTGATGTATAACCCACCACAGAACAGCAGGAGGCCAAGGCAAGAGTATGATGAGAGTAATAGAGCGATGGTTGACACACTGACTGAAGTGGCAAGAAGGGCTCATGCGAGCAGGGCAAAGCTACTGATCACGGGTGACTTCAACCACAAGGAAATCGATTGGGAGAACCTGGAGCCACATGGGGGCCAAGAAACGTGGAGAGCTAAGATGATGGAGGTGGTACTGAAAAACCCCACGTACCAGCACGTAAAGGACACTACCAGAGAGAGAGGAGAGGATGAACCAGCGAGACTGGACCTAGTACTCACCTTGAGTAGTGTAGATGTTAAGGACATCACATATGAAAGACCCCGTGGCAACCAGCGATTATGTGGTTTTAAGATTCGAATACACAGTCGAGTTACAAGTGGAGGGGGAAGCAGGAAGAGCCGGACGAATAAAGACAAACTACAAGAAGGGGGACTATGTGGGAATGAAGAACTTCCTGAACTGGGTTCAGTGGGACAGAGAACTGGCAGGGAAGTCAGTAAACGAGATGATGGAATACGTGACAACAATATGCAAGGAAGCTGAGGAGAAGTTTGTACCCAACGGTAACAAGAATAATGAAAAAGCCAGGGTGAGCCCGTGGTTCACCCAAATGTGCAGGGAGGCCAAAACCAAGTGTGCTAGAGAATGGAAGAACTATAGAAGGCAAAGGACCCAGGAGAATAAGGAAAGTAGTAGTAGAGCCAGAAATGAATATGCACAGGGGAGAAGGGAGGCCCAACAACAATATGAAAATTACACAGCAGCAAAAGCCAAATCTGGCCCGAAGCTGTTGTACAGCCACATCAGGAGGAAAACAACAGTCAAAGACCAGGTAATCAGGCTAAGGAAGGAAGGAAAGATCACAAGAAATGACCGAGAAGTATGTGAGGACCTCAACATGAGATTCAAAGAAGTGTTCAGAGGAGACAGAAGGGACTTCAGAAAGACGGAGAGGTGAGGTACACCATACACATAACCGAGGAAGAAGTGAAGAGGCTGCTGAGTGAGCTAGACACCTCAAAGGCGATGGGGCCGGATAACATCTCTCCATGAGTCCTGAGAGAGGGTGCAGATGTGCTATGTGTACCCCTAACAACAATATTCAACACATCTGTCAAAACAGGCTTTGGGGAGGTATATTATTCCATGACTCATGTAGAGCAGCCTCCAGCTGTGAGATGGAACTGATATCCTTGCCCAGTAAACTTCATTTCACTATTGACCAGAGGTTCTCAATAGGGTTTAGGTCTGGGAAATTGCCTGGCCAGTCATTAAAGAACCTCACTTCAAAGCCCTTAAGCCACTGAACTACAGATCTGGCGGTATGACACAGTGCACCGTCCTGCATAAAAGGGTACTTCATCACTCTCAAGTACTTCAGAGCACTGTTGAGGAGTCCAGTGAAAATATTTCTTTGCATAATCCAGCCTATGTTTCTTCTGTGGCTTGGAGAAGATCGGTTTCTTAACCTGGTGGTGACTATTGTAGCCCAGTTCTGACACACATCTGTTAACAGTTCTTACAGACACCTCTGAGAGAAGATGTGGGTTCTTTTCTTTCAGTTCTCTTGCAGTTATCTTAGGCGTGCTCTCAAACTGCTTCTTTAACAGTTAAGGTATGAACAGAAGTCTTCTTCGAGGGGCTAGGCCAAGGTTTGGTAGATAGTAACTCGACACCACCATCATCCTTGAAACATTGCACCCAGTTCCTCACTGAACACTCACACACACCAACATTCTTCACTATTTCTTTCGTCTGGTGCCCAGCTTTGTGAAGCCCTGTGATTTGAGCTATAGCTTCAGGTGTTAAAGACTTCCTTTTACCCATAATCAAACATGTATAGCCCCAAAACCAAAGGGAACACCAGACAAAAGATGGGGCAGATGAAAGACAAAAGTGCAACACTTCATCTCACCATGGCAGCCACTTGAGCACTGAGGAGTCACTGTGGAGTGTAGCAACAAGCTGCTACCTGGCATAATGCACTGACAAAAAAGACCCCCCTGTATGGTAGGCCTTTGATTTTCGTCACGGCATTATGCCGAGGCGCTCACCCAGCATAATGCCATGACTAGCACTGTAGGTGATGATCACTCAGTCTCATGTCTGTTCTCATCTACCATTGCTTGCAAATAAACATTCTGCAAATTATTTTGGAAAAGATCTTGCCATTACCCACCACATGACAATAACTCTTCAATTCTGGGTCATGGATATCTATCACACTGAATGTTCTTCTTCAGATACAGTAGACCGTCGATTAAGATGGTAGTTAGGTTTCTGAAAGTACAGTATGAGACGAATCTGTGTTAAAGGAACTGAAGAACTTATTGAAAAAATAGGGTTATGTTCCTTGGACCCCTAAACTAGCCAAACTTTTTTTTTTAAGGTGTCCAAATCTTATGCAAATAAAATATTACAGTTGTTGTTCATTGTCGCAATGCATGTTTTTTTCTGTTGTTCAATGCAGTAGAAATAATATTTATTACCTTAAATTGTGGTTGTTGGTGTTTGTCGATTGTGAAGGAGGGAGTGGAGAGGCATACTGAGATCCATCTGGGCTGAGGTGGACGGTAGTCCAGTTAAGTGAGTCAGTAGGTCAGTCAGTCAAGTCATTCAGTAAATCAGTCAAGTCAGTAAATCAGGTCAGTCAGTAAGACAGTCATTCGGTAAATCAGTCAAATCATTCAGAAAATCAGTCAAGTCAGTAAATCAGACGACATCCCGGGTTATTCATTACACAAGCCCGTATATTTGCCACATTATTTTAATCATATGAGCCAACGCTTCATTAAGACCATAAGCTCTCTCCATGTCAACCATATTTAAGTTTATCTAATATGTAGATTTTCTTCATAGCTCCAAGACTTTAACGTTTTAACTTTGTCTCACCACTTCCTGCAACACTTGCATGCCTCCTAGGTGCCATGGTTCTTTGGAAGATGCAATGTATGGTAATGAAAAGACCAAAACCCGATTCACAGACAATGCTGGGTACCACAGTGGAAGTGTATATACGGAGCACTGATACGGAAGTGGCAGAGTAGGAAACTAGGGCCTCCCCCATAAAAATAATAATAATAATAATAATAATACATCTTTATTTCTACAAGTACATGTACAAGGTATATAGGCCTAGCTGATATCAGTGACATGCTATTATATAGAAAGCCACTTGTTATGCTGAGCATTTCTGGCAAATTAGGTGAATTTTGTCACAGGATGCGACCCACACCAGTCGACTAACACCCAGGTACCCGTTTTATACTGATGGGTGAACTGAGACAGCAGGTGTCTTAAGGAAACACGTCCCTAATATTTTCCAGCCATACCGGAGATTCGAACTCTGGACCTCAATGAGTGAGCTGAGTGTGCTAGCGATGGCTTGAACTACAGGCAGACTACCTAGCGCTCACTACATAGAGGGGACGAGCTCCACCGTCCAGCTTGCCGTGCTAAAACTTTTTCCCTACCGAGAAGCAGGACCGTTTAAATTGAAATTTATGAAGTGTAAAACGAAAATATGGCGCAATATGACAAAAGTGTAATGGAGAAAACGTTTTAAAGGAAACTATTTTAATCGGTGGTCTACTGTATTTAAAATCCCCACAAATCATCAGTTTTTTAGCCAGCTTTTAAAAGTAGCACAATAGGAGCTTCCCAATTAGCATGAGAGACGGGTTCAGTAATTCCCCCAGCTAATAATTTATCTAAAGCTACTTCAGTCATTTCCCTCTGATAAAAAGGAACAGGTCTAGCTTTAACAAATTTGGTAATGGCATCTATCTTTAAAAAGATTGTTGCTACTATGTTTGAAATAGGTTTACTGGACCCTACAGAAAAAAATGCAAACAGTTCTTCAGCGCTGTTAAGTTTATTAATTTTAGAAGACTTATCTAGTTTGAGAATCAGCTTGATTGGTCGTTTTCTCCTTCAAGTACCCCCCTATTCTCTGAAAATTTAAAATCTCGTCCATGTCTTCTTCACCTATTTCTGTGATGATGTCCTCAATCTCCTTTCTTTCTGCCTGCCTTATGCAAGAGATGTTTTCCACACAAGTTACAATTGCTATCACTCACTATATAAAAGAGTTGTGACACGTCTACATCATTGTGGTGTATCGCCAACACAACCTTGCCCAACACTTTAATCTGCAAATTATCATATGTATTCAAATTCTTACTACATTAGTTTAATGTGCAGATTTAATATCACACACTCTCTGAGCAATATTGAAACAGAAGCCTCGCTATCAGTCACCAAAAGGATTGATAGTGCAATTGTTTTCTACCACCACCTTAGCCGTGCTTTTGCTACTGAACTGATGTGATTGTAGTTTTGTCCTTTTGACTTTTATTTCACCACTAACCATAGGCACATTCTTACTAGAACTAAGAAACACTTTTGATGTCTCCCTCTACAACGTTTTCGTACCTCTTCTTATTACACAAAATTGCACTTAAACTATTTATATCTTCAGTTTACATTGTGGGACCCCATAATGTTTACATTTTTTTTTCCTGTTTCCTCTTGTTTTTTACTGACTAACGCTTTTTCTAGGTTCAAGATCGTCTAAAAAATCTTGTATTGATGACATACCCTGTAAGTCTAAATTCTTTGCCACTAGGTTAGAGAAATATATTTCACCTTCCTAGGCTCAAACTAGTTCCAAAATTCAAGTCTTTTGCCAATACCTTTAACTTTGCAGACTCTTCCTCTCTTTTCCTCCTTCGTTGGAAAGCCAAAAGACTGCGTTGATACGATGGTTTCACCATGTAATGACCCCCTAATGACACTACCAAGTCGCCATAATCCTTGGTGCGAAGTAAATCTGAAAACATAAATTACCCAGCACACTGTTTCTGAGCTGAGTGACACTAGCAAGATTTTTTCTTCTTTTCCTGTTCTGTAATCCCAAAATGAGCGAAACTGGCTTATAGCAAACTCAGCCAAAGCGCCATGAATATCGCGGAAGGATTAGAAGATTCCTTGAGGATATTCCATCACTCTGGTTTGAAACCTCAGTTCTAGTTGAGCTAACTGTTCCGCCATCAACTTCTTGACTGAGACCTCAGGTTGAGTTTCAGCGAACTATTCACGGCCACATACTAAGTCTACGATATCGTCGTCACAACAGTGATGACGATTCCGAGAAGGCTAAGGTAACACGTTTCTGGCTTATTTAGCAGACGACGTAACAACAGCAACAAATATGTCACACTCCACCTCAGTACAATATAGATGACATGATGCCTAAAGTATAGGATCAAGGAATAATATTTAATTCTCACTAACCAAGAATATGACATTAAAGTTCCCTGGGAATAAAATACAAAACTGATAGTTTGTTTAAGTGCATCGAACATGGATTAGGGAAAACTTAGATCCACTTAAAATTACATCTGGACAGCTTACTGATTATGAGAAAGAAATTTTTCAATTTGTGAAGATTGTTTCCTATCGGTCTTCACACAAGTATATGCACATTAAATCAGTTATTATTATTCACGTGATGTCTTCTCTCAACCTGCAGCAGGTCTGGACCACTCACGTTATTCAAGCTACGAGAATAAAAAAGTGAGTGTACAATACAGGTTATTCTGAACTCTCATGGAGGACAAGTATTTGTAGAACTTCATAAAAATTATTATTGTGTATTCACCTCGAAGGAACATGCCAAAGCTTCCAGCTAAGTAAGGGAAGGATGGTCCGCTTGATAGTGATGAACTACCAGTTGCCCAAATAAGGTAAGATAAGAGATTTTTCGGATTTTTAACCCCGGAGGGTTAGTCTCCCAGGATAACCCAGGAAAGTCAGTGCGTCATCGAGGACTGTCTATCTTTTTTCTGTTGGGGTCTTTCAATAATGTCCCCCAGGATGCGACCCACACCAGTCGACTAACACCCAGCAGGTGTAAGGAAACACGCCCAATGTTTCCACTCTGTCGGGAATTGAACCACGGACACTCAGTGTGTGAGGCGAGAGCGTTTCCTACTAGGCCACGGAACATCAAGTAAAAAGTGTTCAGTTTCAAAAAAGCAATGTTTTTTGCTAAAGCCTGTAAACCTGTAGAACCTAATAATTATGTGTAAGATTGGGAAGCTGCAGTGCGATGATGTGCATGATTTAGCTGCAGCTGAGGCACAGTATCGTCTTCGCTGTTATGATGAGTTTAGGACCATTCCTGTACATGCTGACCAGACCTCAATGATTGATGACGAAGCTATGAAATTGCCTGTTGATAAGATATAAGCAGATTAAAAGATATGTACTTGGACATCCATTCTTTCTCACCAGTACCTGCTGGAAATGTGTTCACTCTCTGCTGAGATCAAGGCGGACTTTGGGTCTGGCGCCTTTGTCTGTCGGCACCGTGAGTGAGTAATACTTGGGACTCCAGTTTCTAGTGGTCATTATGGTGCGCAGGTTGTCATGGTGATCGGCAACTGAGCTCTCAAGGGCAATATTTTGTCCGCTGAGCTTGTTTCTGAGTGGATTGACGTTTTCCCCATCATTGGACATCTACTGTGCTGATCCACCAGGTCCGGTGGTCTGGTGGCTAAAGCTCCCGCTTCACACACGGAGGGCCCGGGTTCGATTCCCGGCGGGTGGAAATTCCGACACGTTTCCTTACACCTATTGTCCTGTTCACCTAGCAGCAAATAGGTACCTGGGTGTTAGTCGACTGGTGTGGGTCGCATCCTGGGGGACAAGATTAAGGACCCCAATGGAAATAAGTTAGACAGTCCTCGATGACGCACTGACTTTCTTGGGTTATCCTGGGTGGCTAACCCTCCGGGGTTAAAAATCCGAACGAAATCTTATCTTATCTAGACTGCGCAAAAACAGTACAAGAAAGAGTTGAAGCACTAGCGTGTCTTAGGTGCAGATAGATGGTCGAGGTCTCATTGCTGCGGAATTGGACAACTACCTCTCACCCACTGGAGGATCATCGACCTCATCTGTCCAATCACGTCACGGCCAGACTGTCCCTGCTGAAGTGAATGTGGCTGATTCCAATGTGACTGGAGAAAAGATTGGAGGCAAGGTCACCGGGCTTCTTGATTTGCTCTGTTACCCTATCAATAACCCCATCATGACGATGGAAGTTGGTAAGTAAGGCATATAGGCAACAGTTAGGCATCTTTATTCCGAAACGTTTCGCCTGCACAGTAGGCTTCTTCAGTCGAGTACAGAAAGTAGGCAGGAGCAGTAGAGATGTGAAGACGATGTAATCAATCCATCAACTTGAAGACGTAGGTTTGAGGTTGTCAGTCCCTCAGCCATAGTCTGAAACAGTTATTTCGGAATGAAGATGCCTAACTATTGCCTATGTGTCATACTTACCAACCTGTCGGTGGTACTGCATACCATTTTGATATTCACGATGAATGTTGTCAAGAAACATGCGAAGGGCAACCAGGTCGAGCCAGTCATCGACCTTGAGAACATTTTTCTAAGACTCTTGGTGATTGGTCAACGTTGACAGACTGAGCTTGGGCCTCTGTTCACTCATTAATGATCATGGTCGTCTCCGGAAAGGCAACAAGTCAGCACTGAGCAAACTCCTTGGTGAACTTAAGATTTCGCCAGCAGCTGCTGACATTGTCATCGTGGATATTCAGCAACTATTCTACCATAACGTGTGGCCACGCGGCGGCAATCCCTCGGATTTAATCACATCTATTAAAGGTCATCTGAGTCACTGCCCAATTGACTCAGAAAATTATTCTCTTTGACAAGTACTAAGATATCTCTTCCAAGAATTACGAGAGGATGCGACTGAAAAGTTCCCATCAACTGGTGAAGTTCCCATCGACTACGAGCTGTCAATCACCAGTCCTCTGCCCAGAAGAGAGGCAGTCTTGAAGAGCAAGAGCAACCAGAGGAGGCTGGCAAGTGTGTTGTCTACCTTTAATCTAGGAGAGAATGTGACAATGCAGACTCAGGATGACGGTGCCTTTGGTCATGATAAGGCAGGCATTACTATCATCTATGTACTTTAGGCTGCCATTTCTGGCAAGGGAGTGATCCTTGTCCTTAGCGACGACACAACTTTGTTTGGCTTACTAGTCTACTGGGTGTATAGGGAGGAGCGGGAATGCAACTGCTTGGCATGCATGCCCTCAGCGTGTGTGACACTACCTCATATCCACATGCCAAAAGCAAGATCAGTGCACCTTGCTCGCTTGGAACTTTCCAGGTTTGTCTGATATGCTAGAGAAGGTGGGTGCAACACAATCATATCTTATGGAGGGGGCAAAACCCTTCGTCACCCATCGAATCAGCCCACTTTACACTCTTCACAATAGGGAAAAATTCCAAAATCATTGCCCTGCCTCCAACATTCAACAATCCTTTCTGCAGGCGCTGTTGGCCCCTTTGCAGGCCATAATGTGGAAAGTAGCAGACCAGCAAGCCCTGTCTGATGAATCTGGTGATATCACTTGCTTGGGATGGAAGATCTAAGGTGGTGTCCCGGGTCTTGTTATTGCTGAGTGACTCCGTTCCACCTAAGAGCGCGCAGTGTTATTCACTAATTTTTGCAAGAGAGCCACTTCGGTTAAACTCATTGATTGAGAGAGCCGCAGCTACTGCAAGTTTGCATAACTCAACTAAATTAAGTAGTACTGAGCTGCTAGTGCAATATAGTAAATGAGAAAAATTAGACATGGCAATATTAGCCTGCATATCTTGTTATTAATAGCAAAATAAAGACCAAATTTACTTAATGCTCCTTTTCTACTGGTCGGGTCTGGGATGGCTGTTCATCACTATTGCGTTTTTGTTTAACCACAAATCAATCCATCATAACGGACACTACTTGACTGCACTTTGGCTTCAAGTAAAACTAGCCCATCGCAGCTAGCTTCCACAAGCAGCAACAGTTAAGTCGTTACTTTCATATATGTTGCCGCAGTCTCAAATATCTGAGCTAGACGTGTCCCTGATCAGTTTCCCGTAGTGGACACGTATGATTTCTGTACGACTAGGGTAGGGATGTTAGAATGTTATCTCTTACTGTGACTTCGTCTTTCATCTCACCTCATGAAAATATGTATCTTACTTGAAAAATTATTTTTTCTATATATTTTTTTTATTAATTAATTTATATATTTTTCGAGAGCCGTGAATTGAGTCATCACGAGCCGCCAGCGGCTCGCGAGCCGCGCAATGAATACCACTGAACTATCCTAAGGCAAGAACTGCAACACTGGCCTGTGGCTGTCACAAAAAATATCTTTCGTGCGCGTTATACTCCAACTGCTGCCATCCGTGCACTAAGAGAAATGGTGTTCAGTCTGGGGATGAGAAAGGAGTTGACATAGAGGAGGAGGAGGAGGAGGGTTCAACAGAGAGTGAAGGCTATGAGGATGTTGTGGATGGTCTTGCTGGTCCTGATGCACTGGATGATAAGCGAGTTTACGTTAACGGTCATTGTTTGATGATATCCACATTGCATAAAATATGATTGTGTTATTGTGTTTCAAATATCACACATTACTATTTTTCTCACAAACAAATTAGTATAACATCGTATGTGTATCCATTTCCTTGCATGAATAATTACCATTTTGGACAATTTTACATTCATTTTCTACCGAGATGTTAAATCTGACTCGGAGGTATTAAACATCTTTCTAAAAAGAGGTTCAAAAGTTAAATTTTCTAGATGGTGACCAGCGGCCGTCTTGGACTTATATAAATTAGAGAGTTGCCTCATGATAAAGTTTGGGCAACCAAGCTTAATTTGTTGTTGAACTCAACAGGAGTACAAGTCCATTAAAAAACACGATAGGTTAATGAAATGTCAAATCGATTAAAACCAAAAAAAAATAGCAAGAAATGATAAGACTGTATCATCATATAGGAATCATCCTAGACTGGAAACAAAGCCAATGATCTGCTCTCCAGATCCACATACATCAGAACTAACAGAAAAGATCCCCGCAGCTCGATCGCTAGCGCACTCAGCTCACACACCTAGGTTCGGAGATCGAATCCCCGGTACGACTGGAAAACACTAGGATGTGATTCCATAAGACACCTGCTGTCCATGTTCACCCATCAGTATAATGGGTACCTGGGTGTTAATCCACCGGTGTGGGTCGCATCCTGGGACAAAATTGACCTAATTTGCCCGAAATGCTCTGCATAACCAGGCGGACATCAACCAAATTTTTCAGTGGGCTGCAGAAAACAATATGAAGTTCAACGATGAGAAATTTCAATTACTCAGATATGGTAAACACGAGGAAATTAAACCTTCATCAGAGTACAAAACAAATTCTGGGCACAAAATAGAGCGAAACACCAACGTCAAAGACCTGGGAGTGATCATGTCGGAGGATCTCACCTTCAAGGACCATAACATTGTATCAATCGCATCTGCTAGAAAAATGACAGGATGGATAATGAGAACCTTCAAAACTAGGGAGGCCAAGCCCATGATGACACTCTTCAGGTCACTTGTTCTATCTAGGCTGGAATATTGCTGCACACTAACAGCACCTTTCAAGGCAGGTGAAATTGCTGACCTAGAAAATGTACAGAGAATCTTCACGGCGCGCATAACGGAGATAAAACACCTCAATTACTGGGAGCGCTTGAGGTTCCTAAACCTGTATTCCCTGGAACGCAGGGGGGAGAGATACATGATTATATACACCTGGAAAATCCTAGAGGGACTAGTACCGAACTTGCACACGAAAATCACTCACTACGAAAGCAAAAGACTTGGCAGGCGATGCAACGTCCCCCCAATGAAAAGCAGGGGTGTCACTAGCACGTTAAGAAAACAATAAGTGTCAGGGGCCCGAGACTGTTCAACTGCCTCCCAGCATACATAAGGGGGATTACCAACAGACCCCTGGCAGTCTTCAAGCTGGCACTGGACAAGCACCTAAAGTCGGTTCCTGACCAGCCGGGCTGTGGCTCGTACGTTGGTTTGCGTGCAGCCAGCAGTAACAGCCTGGTTGATCAGGCTCTGATCCACCAGGAGCCTGGTCACAGACCGGGCCGCGGGGGCGTTGACCCCCGGAACTCTCTCCAGGTAAACATAACCAGCGGCTTTGTTAATAGTAGTATGTCATTGATGTCAGCTAGGCCTGTATACCATGTATATGTACTTGTAGAAATAAATATATTATTATTATTATTATTATTATTATTATTATTATTATTATTATTATTATTATTTATTATCATCATCATCATCATTATCATTATTATTACAAACAAAATAACATCATTGGTCTTTGCAAACATTCAAGGTCTTAAAGCGAGTAACAGTAGTCTAAATGAGTCGAAACCAATGTTTGCAGCCTTTTGGAAGATCCACGTTGAAGGCTACTTTGACGACAAAATATGGATATCTGGGAACAACCTCCTCAGATGCAACAGGAGAAACAAGCAACAAGGAAGGGGAAGTTAGTCTGTATGTGAGAGTCCCTTATATGTACTAAATTACTTAACATCACTAATGATATAGTCAGAGTTTTGGTGGTTAAAATTGAAAATCAAAATCTAGTTATTATACTTGCATGGAAACCACCAGATGCAACTTCCCAAGGGTTTAAAGGCCAAGCAATGAAAATCGAGTACGGTCATGAAAACCTATCAAACCCGGCCCCAGATATCCTAGTGCTTGGTGATTTCAATTTAAGGTACTTAAAATGGAAGAACTGAGCAAAGACTGCATTAAAATTTAAGAATATAGCAAAGACTATATTGGCAGAGGGAATCCCAGAAGTCAGTCTGGATGAACAAGCTCACTCAACTAAACTACTAAGACTGCAGCAAATTCGCCATATGCCAGCAAACAGTGAAACCGACCAGACTACAAAATACTCTATATCTTACGTTCAGAAATAATGATCTGTTATGGAACCTAACAGAGTCGAAGACAGTGAACTAATGCCACAAACTAAAAGAAGTCCAGCCATGCATATTCATGCATACTCCAAACAATCAAAACACTCAGTGACGAGGGTATATTTAACTAATTTAACCTTGATAACAAGAACAAGAACAAGAATGGGAGCTAATAAATCGTGAGCTTATTGAAATATGCTGGGAAGACAATATGATAAATGAGGATTTAAACCAGAATTTCGAGAGTATGAGTTCAGTGGCACTAAATGCATGATCCAGTCAAGTGACATACGAAGGAGGAGGTGCAGGTGGGGAAGGACGAGAAGCGTCCTCTATAAGTGAAGATGAGAACTACGAATTACAAAGGTCCTCAAAGTCAGCAGACTATCTGGGGAACGAAAAGAAAGGCTAAAGAAACGGAAAGCGTTGAACCCAAAATTAACGCATCATACAGAGTCCAGGAGAAACAATGGGAGAAAAATAAAAGCCATATATGAAACTTAGAGAAATCCAAAATACGCCTTCTCATATCCAAAATCCAGGACAAAAACACTAACTACTAAAACGACTTTAATTTTAAAGAGATGGAAAATACATTGACAATAACAAAATAAGGAGTGAAATACTCAGATCTCAGTACAGTTCAGAGTTCAGTGAAACATTAATCAGCCTAAAGAGTTATGACCCAAATGACCTTTTCTAAAGGAGACGCAAAATGCTGCAGACATCTCCATAATATCTAATGTAACCCTATCCCCACTTGACTCTGAAAGGTATTCATGGCAGGCTCATGCACTCTGCCCCAGTTCCTGACTCGTGGAACCCCATGTTCATCAAGAATTACAAGAGGCCATTACCACATGCCTTAAATATTCTATGGAGGAGCTTGGACACCAGTCATCCCAATCACTGAAAAATCACCACTATTGCCCTACTCCACAAAGGTGACAGAAAAGCAATTGCAGTTAAAATATCACTAATAGTGCTGACGTCCCAAGTTGTCATTTTTTAAAGGGTTTTAAGAAGCAGAAATGCAGATCACATAGAATCGCAGCTGTTGCACAACCCAGATCACCATGGGTTCAAAACATGTCGCTCGTTCGTGTTTTTGCAGTTGCTGGACCATTAAGATGGTCTTGGTTTTTGCAATTGCTAAACCATTAAGAAATAGTTTTGGATGCACTGGAAAACAAGCAAAATTCAGACTCTGCAAAAGCCGTTGATAAGTGTGACCATGGGCAACATGGGTTTAAAGCAGGCCACTCCTACCTGTCTCAACTTCTGGACCATTATGATGTACATTATGATGCAGATGTAGTGTACACAGACTTTGTGAAAGTTTTCGACAGTTATAACCACTGTGTAATAATGCACAAAATGCGTGATAAAGGAATAACAGAAAAAGTTGGAAGATGGATCTATAACTTCTTCACAAATAGAACACATAGAGTAATAGTAAACAGAGTAAAATCTGAGGCGGCTACCGTGAAAAGCTCTGTTCCACTAGGCACAGTACTCGCCCCTATCCTTTTCCTCATCCTGATATCTACCAGGAATAAAAAATGTAAACCACAGCACTGTCTCCCTTCACGGATGACACCCGAATTTGCATGACAGTGTCATCCATCGAAGACACTGCAAGACTCCAGGCGGACATCAAACAAATCTTTAACTGGGCCGCAGAAAACAATATGAAGTTCAATGATGAGAAATTTCAATAACTCTGATACGGAAAACTCTAGGAAATAAAAACTGTATAAGAGTATAAAACAAATTCCAACCACACAGTAGAGCGAGAAACTAATGTGAAGGGCCTGGGAGTAATAATGTCAGAGGATCTCACTTTCAAAGATCACAACAATGTATCTACCACATCTGCTAGGAAAATGATAGGATAGATAATGAGAGCCTTCAGAACTAGGGATGCCAAGCCCATGATGATTCTCATCAAACTGCTTGTTCTCTCTCGGCTGAAACATTGCTGTACTCTAACGGCCCCTTTCAAAGCATGCGAAATTGCTAACCTGGAGAATGTACAGAGAACTTTCATGGCACGCATAAATATGATAAACCACCTAAATAACTGGGAACGGTTGAAGTCCCTTGATTTGTATTCCCTTGCATGCAGGCGAGAAAGATACATAAAAATATACACTTGGAAAATCCTAGAGGGACTAGTCCCAAATTTGCTATCGAAAAATCACTTCCTACGAAAGCAAAAGGAGAGGCAACGTCCCCCCATTGAAAAGCAGGGGCGTCACGCTTATGCTAAGAGACAACACAGTAAGTGTCAGGCACCCAAGACTGTTCAACTGCCTTCCAGGATACATAAGGGGGATTACTAATGGATCCTTGGTTGTTTTCAAGGTGCTGGATAGGCACCTAAGGTCAGTACCTCATCAGCCGGGCTGTGGTCCGTACGTCTTTTGTGTGCGGCCAGCAGTAACAGACTGGTTAATCAGGCCCTGATTCACTGCGTGGCCTGGTCGCAGACCGGGCCGCGGGGGAGTTGGTCCCCGAAACCTTCTGCAGGTATGTTCTAGGTATAGGGTAATTGCGTACAAGATGTGTGCAAAAGAAATAACTGAAAGGTGAGCAGATGAATATTCAACTTTCAAACTGATAGGACTTAAAGAGCATTATCAAACAAAGTGAAATCAAGAGCTACTCTAATGAAGAGTTCTGTTCCCAAGACATAGTACTCGCCCTACTTCTCTCTCTCATTCTCATAGCTGGCATAAACAGAGACATAAACCATACCACTCTATGATATTCCGCAGACGATACTAGAATCTGTATGAGAGTGCCATCTATAGAAGACACAGTGAACTTCCAAACTGATATAAACCAAGTGGGCTACTGAAAACATGATGTTCAGTGAGGCAAATTTCACTTACTACGTACCAATAACTCATTACAGTTGTGACCGGGTGTGGAAGTGTGAATTGCTCACTACACTATAATTTGTTCATGATTGTAGCCATGTATAAACGTAAGTAACCATTCTTACAGAATTCATTACCTTTGTAACTTGTGAGCTCATTACCTTGTACCTAGTTCAGCTATCAAAACTTTGGGGGCCCAGTCCCTGGACCCATTACGTACCTCTGTAATCTGAAAATACCTTTGTAACTTGTCATTGTTGTGACCAGACCTACCTGGAGTTCATTACCTTTGTAAATTGTGAGTTCATTACCTTTGTAAATTGTGAGTTCATTACCTTTGTAAATTGTGAGTTCATTACCTCTGTAACTTGCTCAGCTATCAAAACTTTGGAGTCCAGTCCCTGGACCAATTATGTACCTCTGTAATCTTTTGACTACCGCCCACAGGATGGGTATGGGGTGCATAATAAACATATTAAACTAACTAACTAACTACGTTTTGAGGGACTGAGGAAACAAATATAAGATGGGAGCAAAAGACAAACTCAGATCTTGCAAAAGAGCTTAAGTCCAATGTGAGAGACCTCGGAGTGATAATGCCAGAAGATTTCACGTTCAAGGAGTACAACAGTCTCATTATTACAAGGGAAACGATGGGCTGGATAACCAGAACTTTCAAGGCAAGAGATGCCAAGCCAATGATGACACTTTTCAAGTCATTTGTTCCCTCTAGACTTATATATTGCTGGTTTCTAACTGCCCTCCTTCAAGATAGAAAAATTATAGATCTGGAAAATGCACAGAGAATCTTCACAACTCATACAAACTCAATAAAGCACCTAAATTACTGTGAGTGCCTGAATGTGGTAAGATATTTGGGAGTGGACTTGTCAGCAGTTGGGTCTGTGAAAGATGAAGTGAACCAGACAACTAACAAGGGTAAAATGGTGAATGGTGCACTAAGGCATCTGTGGAGGCAAAGAACATTATCCATGGAAGCAAAAAATGAAAATGCATGTATTGTGTTGCCAATGCTCTTATATGAGTGTGCAGCATGGGCTGTGAATGTTGCAGCAAGGAGAAAACTGGAGGCAATGGAGATATTGTGTCTGAGGGCAATGTGTGGTGTGAATATTAAGCAGAGAATTCATAGCTTGGAGATTAGGTGTGAGGTTACTATCCAGAGGGCTGCTGAAGTGGTTCAGACGTTTAGAGACAATGGAACAAAATATGATGAAGTGGAGGGAAGGCGGGGTAAGGATCGTCCTAGGAAAGATTGGAAGGAGGGAGTAAAGATTTTGTGTGAGGGGCTTGGACTTTCACCAAGTATGTATGAGTATACTACGTAGAAGTGGAGGCAGATGGGCTAAATTTATGACTTGACATACTGCTGGATTGCAAACAAGGTAACATTTATGAAGGGATTCAGGAAAACCAGTTAGCCAGACTGGAGTCCTAGAGGTGGGTAATATATATATATATATATATTATATATATATATATATATATATATATATATATATATATATATATATATATATATATAATATATAATATTGCAATAAAATCACAGTAAACAGGTGATTTCAGAATATGCAAAACAACCACTCTGAAAGAATAGAGAAATTCCAAGCGCTTTCGTGACTACTCACATTATCAAGGAACTATGAAAGTAAAGCATCCAAGGAAGCTATATAAGAAATGTAATTGATAAATCTTTTAAAGTTGCTAGAAATACTTTTTACAACCCAAAAAGGGACAACCAGCCTTATTCAACTAAAAATATGTTGGTTCTCCCTTACCATGAAAACTTGGTTGATATGCCTTCTCTTCTTAAGACTTTTAATATTAAAGTTGTATTCAAAAATCTTGATACAGTAAAAAAAACTATTGATAAAGAATTCTCCCCAAAATGCTGATGGATGTGTCTATAAGATTCCTTGTAAAATTTGCGATAAAGTTTATTACGGTCAAACTGGTAAAAATCTCGAACTAAGATTAAAACAACATAAATATAGCATTAGAACTGGACAAGATTCCAATGCTCTATTTATTCATGTAAGAGATTTTAACCATCCAATTGATTTTCAAAAAGTTGAGAAAGTAGTATCAAGCAAGTCCATGGTCGACAGGAATATAATTGAATCTTGTTTCATAAAAAGCAGTTTTGACAATAATATGAATATTTCCTTTGGTTTATATAAATTAGATCCACTTATAATTAATAGAATTTGGGAAGAATTTAATGATACACTGGACAAATAATAATTTTTAAATTTTCTTGGGTAGAATAGTTTGTGGGTGAGTTGTGCAAAGGACCTATCTAAGTTGGGTCAGCGTGCGTCACGTGTTTAACCGTTGTGGGATCTGATAGTGAGGTGCTGGCCAGACCCCTTATATAGCTTCCTTGGATGCTTTACTTTCATAGTTCCTTGATAATGTGAGTAGTCACGAAAGCGCTTGGAATTTCTCTATTCTTTCAGAGTGGTTGTTTTGCATATATATATATATATATATATATATATATATATATATATATATATATATATATATATATATATATATATATATATATATATATATATATATATATATATATATATATATGTCGTGCCGAATAGGCAAAACTTGCGATCTTGGCTTAAACAGCAACGCTCATCTTGCCATATAGGACAAGTGAAAATTTGTGTATGCAATAATTTCGCCAAAATCATTCTGAAACTAACGAAAAAAATATATTTCACTGTGTTTGTTTAGTATTAAATTACTGTAAACAAATCTAAAATATATTTAGTTGGGTCAGGGTAAAATAAATTGTTCTTGTTATAATAAGGTTAGGTAAGTTTTCTAAGATTCTTTTGGAGCAAAATTAAAAATATTTACATTAACATTAATGAAAAAAATAAATCTTTAAACGTATAAGAGAAAATTTTAGAAAGGACTTAATTTTAAATGAGTTCTTGCTAATTGACCAGTTTTACATATTCGGCACATATATATATATATATATATATATATATATATATATATATATATATATATATATATATATATATATATATATATATATATATGCAATATAGGGAGGTACCCTTACAGATTCCTCCAGTAGGATGGAAAGCAGATTGCCTGGGACTACACCTGTGCGGCTGTGCCGCCACATTGGCAGACACCTACTTGCCATACTCCGTAGTGGAAGGGGGTGGAGCTGCCAGCCACAGGGAGACCCAGATGATCCGCAAATATGAAGACCTTCCCCCTTGCACGCGGCCCACCGCCGGGGAGCTGGACGAAGTATTCGAGATGTAGCTCTGAGTTAGCAATGTTGTTTTACTTTCGATTGTATCTTTGTGAATGTTTTGTCAATGTATTTTGTCTTTAATTAAAATACATATTAATTAAATATAGGGGGTGGTAGGAGAATTCAGGGAGAACCTTGAGTTTTTCCTGAAGCAAGTTTATTCTTTTCTATATATATATACTATATATATGCAACAAGATCACAGTAAACAGGTGATTTTAAAATATGCAAAACAACCACTATGAAAGAGTAGTGAAATTCCAAGCGCTTTCGTGACTACTCACATTGTCAAGGAACTATTTTCCTTGACAATGTGAGTAGTCACGAAAGCGCTTGGAATTTCACTACTCTTTCATAGTGGTTGTTTTGCATACTATATAAAATATATATATATATAATAAAATATATATATATATATATATATATATATATATATATATATATATATATATATATATATAATATATTATTGTAACCACGAACGAGTGATATTTAATTAATAACAACACTTTCCTTATGCACTCACCCTCTATAGTTACAAACTTCTGCCCCACATTCTAACACTGAATTTTAAAAACTATCCCATCTCTCTTCAACCCCCCCCCCACTACCCATAGTCGCACTAGCCCACCTATCTGCCAATAGTTGCTTATATCTCACCCTAACTTCCTCCTCCCTTAGTTTATATACTTTCACCTCCCTCTTTCTTGCTGTTGCCATTTTCCTTTAGTCCCATATACCTTTTACTCTAACTGTAGCTACAACTAAATAATCATCCGATATATCCATTCCCCCCTCTATAAGCATGCACATCCACTAATATCCACTAATACATAATCTAACAAATTACTTTCATTACATGCTATGTCATACCTTGTATGCTTATTTATCCTTTTTTTTCATAAAATATGTATTACTTATTACCAAACCTCTTTCTACACATAGTTCAATTAAAGGCTTCTCATTTTCACTTACCCTTTGCATCCTAAATTTACCTACTACTTCCTCCTCAACATTATTACCCACTTTAGCACTGAGATCCTCAACCACAAGTACTCTCTCACTTGGTTCTAAGCTCCCCACGCACTCACTCAACATTTCCCAAAAATTTCTCTCTCCCCTCTACACTTCTATATTCTGCAGGTGCATAAACACTTACTATAACCCACTTTTCACATCCAACCCTTATTTTACTCCACATAATCCTTGAATTTATACATTTATATTCCTCTCATTTTCTGCCATAACTTATCCTTCAACATTATTGCCATGCCTTCCTTAGCTCTAATTCTATTAGAAACCCCTTACCCAATCCCATTTATTTCTCCCCACAAACTCTCCTACCCCCTTCAGCTTTGTTTCACTTAGAGCCAGGACATCCAGCTTCTTTACATTCATAACATCCACAATCATCTCTTTCTTATCATTCGCACAACTTCCACGAACATTCAAGCATCCCACTTTGAAGGTCTTCTTCTTTTATTTTTTTTAGGAAGCTATGTGGGGAAAGGGGTTACTAGCCCATTGCTCTGGACATTTTAGTTGACTTTTACAACACGCATGGCTTACGGAGGAAAGATTCTTATTCCACTTCCCCATGGATACGAAAGGAAAAGTAATAAGAACAAGAACTCTCAAAATAAAATCAAAGAAAACTCAGATGAGTGTGTATACATAAATGTGTACGAACATGTGTAGTGTGATCTAAGTGTGAGCAGAAGTAACAAGACATAACTGAAATCTTGCATGTTTACAAGACAGAAAAAAGACACCAGCAATCCTACCATTATGTAAAACAGGCTTCCGTTTTACACTCATTTGGCAGTAAGGTAGTACCTCCCTGGGTGGTTGCTGTCTACCAACCTACTACTACCCATATATATATATATATATATATATATATATATATATATATATATTATATATATATATATATATATATATATATATATCGTGCCGAATATGTAAAACTGGTCAATTAGCAAGAACTCATTTAAAATTAAGTCCTTTCTAAAATTTTCTCTTATACGTTTAAAGATATATTTTTTCATTAATGTTAATGTAAAAAATTTTAATTTTGCACCAAAAGAATCTTAGAAAACTTACCTAACCTTATTATAACAAGAACAATTTATTTTAGCCTAACCCAACTAAATATATTTTAGATTTGTTTACAATAATTTAATACTAAACAAACACAGTGAAATATATTTTTTTCGTTAGGTTCAGAATGATTTTGACGAAATTATTGCATACACAAATTTTCGCTTGTCCTATATGGCAAGATGAACGTTGCTATTTAAGCCAAGATGGCAAGTTCTGCCTATTCGGCACGACATATATATATATATAATGTAATAAGATCACAGTAAACAGGCGATATCACAATATGCAAAACAACCCCTGTGAAAAAAATAGCTAAATTCCAAGCGCTTTCGTGACTTCTTACATTATCAAAGAACTATAAAAAAAACATCAACTGGAAGGCGTGTAAAGGGGCAAGACTACGCCTCACAATCACGTTATAACAACAAGAAGACTACACTTCACAGTCGCACAGCAACACCCGATTCTGTAAAGCACCTGATACTCTACCCAAGCATTAAGATTTTTTACTTGTTTAACGCGTCATTAAATTCTTCTGAAATTTTATTAATTATAAATGAATCCAATTTACATAAACCAAAAGAAATATTTGTATTATTTTCAAAACTGCTTTTTATGAAGCATGATTCTATTATATTTCTGTTGGCCATGGACTTGTTTTGTTCTAGGGAGTACATATTGAGGAACTTCAAGCTTTCCCAGTAATTGGGGTGTTTTATCGCAGTTATGTGTGCCGTGAAGGTTTTTTTGGTCAGCAATTTCACCTGCCTTGAAAGGTGCTATTAGTGTGCAGCAGTATTCCAGCCTAGATAGAACAAGTGACCTGAAGAGTGTCATCATGGGCTTGGCCTCCCTAGTGTTGAAGGTTCTCATTATCCATCCTGTCATTTTTCTAGCAGATGCGACTGATACAAGGTGAGATCTTCTGACATGATCACTCCCAGGTCTTTTACATTAGTTTTTCACTCTATTGTGTGGTTGGAATTTGTTTTATACTCCGATATAGTTTTAATTTCCTCACGTTTTCCATATCGGAGTAACTGAAATTTCTCATCATTGAACTTCATATTGTTTTCTTCGGCCCATTTAGAGATTTGGTTGATGTCTGCCTAGTCTCGGGGTGTCTTCAATGGAGGACACTGTCATGCAGATTCGGGTGTCATCTGCAAAGGAAGACACGACGCTATGGTTTATATATCTGTCTATGTCAGATATGAGGAAGGGGAACAAGATGGGAGCACGTACTATGCCTTGATGAACGGAGCTTTTCACCGTAGCCACCTCAGACTTTACTCTGTTGGCTACTACTATTTGTGCTCTATTTGTTAGGAAATTATAGATCTATCTACCAACTTTTCCTGTTATTCCTTTATCATGCATTTTGTGCTCTATTACACCATGGTCACACTTGTCAAAGGCTTTTACAAAGTCTATGTATTTTACATCTGCATTCTTTTTGTCTTCTAGAACATCCAGGACCTTGTCACAGTGGCCCAGTAGTTGGGACAAAACAGGAGCGACCTACTCTAAACCCATGTTGTCTTGGGTTGGGTAACTGATGGGTATCTAGATGGGTGGCAGTCTTGCTTCTTAGAACCCATTCAAATATTTTTATGATATGGGATGTTAGCGCTATCTTCTTCTTCTTCTTGTGACCAGAGCTTTGGTAAGATGGGTAAGGAAGAAGGATGGGTAAGGATAGAAATATTGGAAAAGGTTGGGAGGGGGAAAGAGGTAGGATATAAAAGGTAAGTGGCCCAACCACTTTGGTGTAATTTAAAAAGTTATGTGGAAGAAAAAAATTTTTAAAGGGGTAAAATTTCTAACCCATCAAGTCACATAATAAAACAGATTTAAAAGTACATGACTCTAACTGTAGTAAATATACAAGATGCATTGCTTTTTTTTTCGTTTGCAAAAGGATATTTAAAGACAATAAAGGCAATAATTTCTGGCCATTTATAAAGAATTACTTCACATACTTCTTAAAAGGGGGGTGCCCCCATAGTAAATGAGCATAATTTTAACATAGAAATGTTAAAAGATATTCCCTAATTTGGGGGGCGATATTTTTTTATAAACAAAAAAGGGTTCTGGTTTTTTCCCTGCGATGTTACCCTCTGCAGGGAGGTTCCAATATCATTGGTCGGGGTAATCGTCTTTAGGGTAAAACGACGGACCCTCTGGGGATCTTTCTTTGAGCCCTGGAGGAGGAATATTGATGATATAATCCGGGTTTTTTAATTGGGAAGGATTTTTCTCTATTGGCATATAGAGTTCTTGCATTGCAAGAGTTTTTTTTCTTCGGTGTAAAGGGGGTACTTTTAAGGGCAGTAAATTTTTTGACTTAAATCTCCCATTTTTACTCTGTTTCTCCTCCGGGGCCCGTATAAAGCGGAGAGCTCTATTCTGGCCCCTTGCAACCGTAGCAGTTGGTTTTTTGTTGTTAATGTCTTGGGACCAGGGGTATTCGAGAAAAGGCTTTTTATCATTTTATACAGTGTTTTTTGACATTGGAGGGGCTTGATTAAATCTAAAAAACTGTTAAAACCGGGTTTGGTATGTTGATCTTTTTATTTACATAATGTTGAGTGGAGCAGCCATCTATTTCATATTCCCAAAATCTTTTTAGGTTCCTAATGGCTACAGGGGTTCCTTGATGGAGAAAACCCCCTTTATTTCGATGGTTGATGCAAAACATCCTACGTGCTAAAGGGACTTTTTTCAGGGAAGTCGTAATTCTCCATTTTTTTTCCCAATAAGTTCGACGAGTTAATATTCATTTTTTTTTTTGACTCCTATACTTGTATTTTTTTTTACCGGAGTGATGAGACGACAGAATAACATCACGCAAATTGCGTATAATTGTATCATTAAAACCCGATTGAGGGAAAGGGCATTCACATAAAAGTTGAATAAAATTTGGGAAAAAACAAACCTGTGGGGCACCACGTTTGGATAAAAGTCGTCGACCTCCGGAAAGGTGGGGAAATTTTTCTTTTAGTTAAAAGTTATAATTAATTGAGAAAGGCCATTATTTTGGGCGGTAGGTCAATAAATTTGTATAAAAGGCCTCATCCATAAGCAAAAAAAGCTTTTTGAACATCCGGAGGCAATAGGGGAAAATTGCCCTAGTTTTTTAAAAATTTCACAGTATCGAAAAAAAATATTTATTGCATATAGGGGCCTCATGTTTCTAAAAAAATTGTTTTTCAGTAAAAAGGGAGTTTAAAATCCTTAAAGTTCGTCTGTTGGAAATGAACTTCTCAAGAACTTTTCCAGTGATTTCAAGTAAAGATATAGGTCTATAGTTCCCTGGTTGGTGGATGTCTTTATTGGGCTTAGCAAGAAAGATCATCCTAGCAGTCTTAAAAACAAATGGAAAATGTCCTGAGGCCAAGATGGCATTAAAGATATTAACCAAAGACTGTTTACAATTTCTGGGTAGGAACTTTATTTGTTTCATTGTTATTCCAGAGAGACCAGGGGCTCTATTTCGCATTCTTCCAATAACCTGACTCATCTCTAGTAATGTAATAGGTCTAGTAAGCGGGTGGGCGTCTTCAAGAGTTGATGTTTGAGAAAAGTTGTAATTTAAAAAGTAATTATCTTCAATACGATGATACGTTGTCTGGTTTTATAACGTTTACTAGAAAATATATCAATGTGTGTATATCATGCTTAGTCTACACTACGGTGCAGTATTTAGTAGGGAAAATTACCAAGTGATTAACACCTGTCTACCTTCATTATCATCTCACTGTATAATTAACACCTCTTCTCTACCTTCATTATCATCTCACTGTACAGGTGAGCAACACCTCGTCCCTAGAACAACATATCACAAGTCAAGAATTTGATCAGCAACACTGATGTTTCTATTAAGAGGGTCGAGGGAGGACCGAAACATCGTCTAACTGTTCTTTCTAATTCTTGAACTTGAGTTGCTTCATGGAGGTTATCGCGGTTTTTATTTTCCTATAATAAAACACATATTGCCAAGGGATCTGCAATATTCAGACAAAATATAATAAATGGTAAGCAGTATAAACATTGTAGATCAGGAGACATACAACTCACCTCTTTATAATTAGTCTATTGTAAGTAATCAGAAGTGTTGTGGCCAGACTGTGGCAGCAAGTGTCACCGTCATAATGGTACTCATATCCAGTCAACGTCAACAAGTCAAGCTCCTTCTTATTTTCGTGTATGTTTTATATTTTAACCACCTTAAATTTTAGTATAAATAAAATATATAAGAGTGTACATGTATTTTCCTATGTTAAACAATTTATTATTAATCAAAGAAATAGGGCAGTGTTGTTACCTGGCGAAGTCTCTCTTCTTGTCAAGGTTGCACACGCACACGTGCGCGCACACACACACACACACACACACACACACACACACACACACACACACACACACACACACACACACACACACACACACACACACACATGAATGTTTAGTTTTGTCTCTCTTTCAGTGGCTAAAATATATTTTTATTGGTGTAGCAACGCATATGATAGTGTGTATGAAAGTGGAAGTAGTGTGTATGAAAGTGGAAGTAGTGTGTATGAAAGTGGAAGTAGTGTGTATGAAAGTGGAAGTAGTGTGTATGAAAGTGGAAGTAGTGTGTATGAAAGTGGAAGTAGTGTGTATGAAAGTGGAAGTAGTGTGTATAAGTGGAAGTAGTGTGTATGAAGTGGAAGTAGTGTGTATGAAAGTGGAAGTATGTGTATGAAAGTGGAGTAGTGTGTATGAAAGTGGAAGTAGTGTGTATGAAAGTGGAAGTAGTGTGTATGAAAGTGGAAGTAGTGTGTATGAAAGTGGAAGTAATGGGTATGAAAGTGGAAGTAATTGGTATGAAAGAGGAAGTAGTGTGTATGAAAGTGGAAGTAGTGTGTATGAAAGTGGAAGTAATGGGTATGAAAGAGGAAGTAGTGTGTATGAAAGAGGAAGTAGTGTGTATGAAAGAGGAAATAGTGCCGTGAATTACAACTGTTTTGAGTTAATTTTGTATGAATAATTAAACACGCACATGACATAAACCTGAATGAAAATATAAACCCAAACACAAAATATAAACACAAAAAACAATAAATTATATGTAAATCAACTCGAGAGAGACTTGACCTGCTGACCTAACATACTTTATCACCTGATCATCCAACCTTCCCACTAACATACTTTATCACCTGATCATCCAACCTTCCCACTAACATACTTTATCTCCTGATCATCCAACCTTCCCACTAACATACTTTATCTCCTGATCATCCAACCTTCCCACTAACATACTTTATCTCCTGATGATCCAACCTTCCCACTAACATACTTTATCTCCTGATGATCCAACCTTCCCACTAACATACTTTATCTCCTGATCATCCAACCTTCCCACTAACATACTTTATCTCCTGATGATCCAACCTTCCCACTAACATACTTTATCTCCTGATGATCCAACCTTCCCACTAACATACTTTATCTCCTGATGATCCAACCTTCCCACTAACATACTTTATCTCCTGATGATCCAACCTTCCCACTAACATACTTTATCTCCTGATGATCCAACCTTCCCACTAACATACTTTATCTCCTGATGATCCAACCTTCCCACTAACATACTTTATCTCCTGATGATCCAACCTTCCCACTAAGTTTTCTTCTCTTTTTTTTCTATTTTTTTAATATCTTAAATTATATTTTTTGTTATATTTTTGTTATATAATGTTATTTTAAAGTTTGTTATACTAATTTTTTGTTATATTAAGTTGTATTATGTTCTGTTATGTTACTATGCTAATAACATAACAGAATATGCAACACAACCACTGTGAAAAAAAATGAACTTCCAAGCGCATTCTTGATTTCTCACTTGATTTATCACAGTGGATATTCCGCATATTGTGATATCACCTGTGTACCGTGATTTATTGTATAGCAGAGTATCACTTTTCCAGCCTTATTGTGGTAAGTGGACTGCACAAGGTTGAGTGGTGGTGCTGGAGGCAAACAGTATACACAGCTTCAATAATAGATATGATCAGTCCCTGTAGACCAGAAATCAACAGAACCGGTAAGAAAAAAGTTATGAAGTGGGTTCAGGAGCTATGAATCAACCACTGTAGAAAATTTTTTATTAAGTGATTAGATGGCAGCCGTCTTGTCTGAGTTCTTGTTTGTCATCACTCACCAGTGTCAGTGTTGTTCGTGCCAGTGTTGTTCGTGCCAGTGTTGTTCGTGTCAGTGTTCCTCGTGCCAGTGTTGTTCGTGTCAATGTTGTTCGTGTCAGTGTTGTTCGTGTCAGTGTTGTTCGTGTCAGTGTTGTTCGTGCCAGTGTTGTTCGTGTCAGTGTTGCTCGTGCCAGTGTTGTTCGTGTCAATGTTGTTCGTGTCAGTGTTGTTCGTGTCAGTGTTGTTCGTGTCAATGTTGTTCGTGTCAGTGTTGTTCGTGTCAGTGTTGTTCGTGTCAGTGTTGCTCGTGCCAGTGTTGTTCGTGTCAATCTTGTTCGTGTCAGTGTTGTTCGTGTCAGTGTTGTTCGTGTAAGTGTTGCTCGTGCCAGTGTTGTTCGTGTCAATGTTGTTCGTGTCAGTGTTGTTCGTGTCAGTGTTGTTCGTGTCAGTGTTGTTCGTGCCAGTGTTGTTCGTGTCAGTCTTGTTCGTGCCAGTGTTGTTCGTGTCAGTGTTGTTCGTGCCAGTGTTGCTCGTGTCAGTCTTGTTCGTGTCAGTCTTGTTCGTGTCAGTGTTGTTCGTGTCAGTGTTGTTCGTGCCAGTGTTGTTCGTGACAGTGTTGTTCTTGCAAGTGTTGTGCGTGTCAGTGTTGTTCGTGCCAGTGTTGTTCGTGCCAGTGTTGTTCGTGCCAGTGTTGTTCGTGTCAGTGTTGTTCGTGCCAGTGTTGTTCGTGTCAGTGTTGTTCGTGACAGTGCTGTTCGTATCAGTGTTGTTCGTGTTAGTGTTGTTCGTGCCAGTGTTGTTCGTGCCAGTGTTGTTCGTGACAGTGTTGTTCGTGTCAGTGTGTTCGTGTCGTGTTGTTCGTGTCGTGTTGTTCGTGTCAGTGTTGTTCGTGCCAGTGTTGTTCGTGCCAGTGTTGTTCGTGTCAGTGTTGTTCGTGTAAGTGTTGTTCGTGTCATTGCTGTTCGTGTCATTGCTCTTCGTGCCAGTGTTGTTCGTGTCAGTGTTGTTCGTGTCAGTGTTGTTCGTGTCAGTGTTGTTCGTGACAGTGTTGTTCGTGTCAGTGTTGTTTGTGCCAGTGTTGTTCGTGTCAGTGTTGTTCGTGTCATTGCTGTTCGTGTCATTCCTGTTCGTGCCAGTGTTGTTCGTGTCAGTGTTGTTCGTGCCAGTGTTGTTCGTGTCATGGCTGTTCGTGCCAGTGTTGTTCGTGTCAGTGTTGTTTGTGCCAGTGTTGTTCGTACCAGTGTTGTTCGTGTCATTGTTGTTCGTGCCAGTGTTGTTCGTGTCAGTGTTGTTCGTGCCAGTGTTGTTCGTGTCATTGCTGTTCGTGTCATTGCTGTTCGTGTCATTGCTGCTCGTGCCAGTGTTGTTCGTGTCAGTGTTGTTCGCGCCAGTGTTGTTCGTGTCAGTGTTGTTCGTGTCAGTGTTCTTCGTGTCATTGTTCTTCCATTTATGCATATATATATTCCCCACTTCCCCCCCACACCCTCAACCTTCGCATCCCCAGGTCCGTGGATCCAGGAGTCCACCTGTGTGACGCTAGGTGCTCCCCCTTCCCCACTTCCCCCCGCACCCTCAACCTTCGCATCCCCAGGTCCGTGGATCCAGGAGTCCATCTGTGTGACGCACGATACTCCCCCTTCCCCCTCCCCCCACCCTCAAACTTCGCATCCCCAGGTCCGTGGATCCAGGAGTCCACCTGTGTGACACCAGGTGCTCCCCCTTCCCCACTTCCCCCCCGCACTCTCAACCTTAGCATCCCCAGGTCCGCGGATCCAGGAGTCCATCTGTGTGACGCCAGGTGTTCCCCCTTCCCCCCCTCCCCCCCCCTCTCAACCTTCGCATCCCCAGGTCCGTGGACCCAGGAGTCCATCTGTGTGACGCAAGATACTCCCGCTTCCCCACTTCCCCCCAGCACCCTCAACCGTCGCATCCCCAGGTCCGTGGATCCAGGAGTCCACCTGTGTGACGCCAGGTGCTCCCCCTTCCCCACTTCCCCCCCACTCTCAACCTTCGCATCCCCAGGTCCGTGGATCCAGGAGTCCATTTGTGTGACGCAAGGTGCTCCCCCTTCCCCACTTCCCCCCCACACTCTCAACCTTCGCATCCCCAGGTCCGTGGATCCAGGAGTCCATTTGTGTGACGCAAGGTGCTTCCCCTTCCCCACTTCACCCCAGCACTCTCAACCGTCGCATCCCCAGGTCCGTGGATCCATGAGTCCATTCTGTGTGACGCCAGGTGCTTCCCCCGGGGGGGAAAAAAATTTTTTTTTTTTTTTTGGGGTTTTCCCCCCCCCTTTTTCCCCCCCTTTTCCTTTTTTTGGGTTTTTTAAAATTTTTTTCCCGGGCCCCTTTTTTTTTTCCCCCCCCCCCAAAGGGGGAAAATTTTTTTTTTTTCCCCCCCCCCCCCCCCCCTTTTTAAAATTTTTTTGGGGCCCCCCCCCCCCCCCCCCCCCCCGGGTTTTTTAATTTTTTTTTTTTTTTTTTAAAAAAAAAAAACCCCCCCCAAAAAAGGGTTTTTTAAAAATTTTTCCCCCCCCCCCCCCCCCCCCCCCCCGGGGGGGTTTTTGGGCCCAATTCCCCCATTCCCCGGGGTTGGGGGAAAATTTAAAACCCCCAAAAATTTTTTTAAAATTTTTTTTTTTAAAAAATTTTTTTTTTGGGCCCCCAAAATTTTTTTTAAAATTTTTTTAAAAATTTTCCAAAAAAAAAAAAAAATTTTTTTTTTTTTTTTTTAAAAAAATTTTCCTTTTTTGGAAAAATTTTTTTTTTTTTGGGGAATTTTTTTTTTTTAAAAAAAAGGTTTTTTTGTTTTTTTTTTTTAAAAACAATTTTAAAAAAAAAAAAAATTTTTTTAAAAAAATTTTTTTTTTTTTTCCCCCCCCCCCCCCGGGGGGGGGGTTTTTTTTTTGGGGGTTTGTTTTTTTTAAAAAAAAAAAAAAACCCCCCAAAAAAAAAAAAGGGGGGGGGGCCCCCCCCCCCCCCCCCCCCTTTTTTTTTTTTTTTTGGGGGCCAGGGCCCCGGTGGGGGGGGTTTTTAAAAAAAAACCCCCCTAACCCTTTTTTTTTTTTTTTTTTCCCCCCCCCCCCCCCTTTTTTGGGGCCCCCCCCCCTTTTTTCCAAAAAAAAATTTTTGGGAAAAAATTTTTTTTTTTTTTTTTTTTCCCCCAAAAAAAAATTTTTAAAAAAACCCCCCTTTTTAAACTTCCCCCAAAAAAAAAAGGCCCCCGGCCCTTTAAATAAAAAAAAAAAGGGGGTTTCCCCTTTTTTCCCCCCCCCCCTTTTTTTGGGGAAAAAGGGGGCCCGGGTTTTGGGGGTTTTCCCCCCCCCCTTCCCCAAACCCCCAAAACTTCCCCCTTTGGGGGGGGGGAAAAAGGGGGGGGAAAAAAACCCCCCTTTCCCCCCCCAAAAATTTTTTTTGGGCCCTTTTTTTCCCCCCCCACCCACCCCTCAACCTTCGCATCCCCAGGTCCTTTGGATCCAGGGGCCCCCACCTGTTAAACCCCCGGGGTGCCCCCCCTTTCCCCATTTTTCCCCCCCACACCCCAAACCCTTTCGCATCCCCGGTCCGTGGATCCAGGATTTCCCCCTTTGGGGAAACGCCAGGTGCTCCCCCTTCCCCATTTCCCCCCCCCAACCCCCTAAACCTTCGCACCCCCGGTCAGTGGATCCAGGAGTCCCCCTGTGTGACGCCGGGTGCCCCCCCTTCCCCACACCCCCCCCCACCCCTAAACCCTTTCCCGCATCCCCTTTTTTCCGTGGCCCAAGTCCCCTGTGTGACACCGGGTTCCCCCCCCTTCCCCCATTTCCCCCCCCAAACCCTAAACCCTTCGCACCCCCCAGGCCCGGGTGACCCAGGATCCCCCTTGTGCACCAGGTGCCCCCCTTCCCCATTTTCCCCCCCCCCCACCCAACCTTCGCTCCCCCCGTTCAGTGGATACAGGATTCCACCTGTTGACCCCGGGCCCCCCGCTTCCCCCCTTCCCCCCCAACACCCTAAACCCTTCGCATCCCCAGGTCCGTGGTTTCCAGGGTCCCCCTGTGTGACACCGGGTTGCTCCCCTTTCCCCCCCCTTCCCCCCCAAAAACCCTCAACCTTCGCACCCCCCAAGGTCCGGGGTTTCCAGGGTCCCCCTGTGCCCCACGCCGGGTTGCCCCCCTTCCCCACTTCCCCCCACACCCTCACTTCGAAATCCCCACCCGGGGAAAAAGGAGCCCATCTGTGTGACACCGGGTTGCCCCCCCCTTCCATAATTCCCCCCCCCACCCTAAACCCTTTCGCACCCCCCGGGAAATTGGCCCCGGGGTCCACCTGTGTGACGCCAGGTGCTCCCCCTTCCCCATTTCCCCCCCCCCACCCCAACCTACGCTTTCCCCTGGTCCTGGATCCGGGAAGTCCACCTGGGGTGAAAACCATTTGTTTCCCCCTTTCCATTTCCCCCCCCACACCCTTTAACCTTCACTTTCCCCAGGTCCGTGGTTTCCAAGGATTCCACCTTGTACGCCAGGTGCTCCCCCCTTTCCCCACACCCCCCCACCCCTTAAACCCCTTTCGAATCCCCAGGTCCGTGGCCCCAGGAGTCCACCTGTGTGACCCCGGGTGCTCCCCCCTTTCCCCCCCAACCCCCCCCCAACACCCTCCCCTTGCATCCCCGGGTCCGGGGTTTTCCAGGAGTCCCCCTTGTGTGAAAACCGGGTTGTCCCCCTTTTTCCCCCATTCCCCCCCACACCCTAAACCCTTCGCATCCCCGGGGCCCCCGGGATCCATAAGTCCACCTGGGAAAACCGGGTGCTCACCCCTTCCCCCCATTTCCCCCCCCACACCCCCCAAAATTCGCATCCCCAGGTCCGTGGATCCGGGAGCCCCCTGTGTGGACACCAGGTGCCCCCCCCCCTTCCCCATTTTTCCCCCCAAAACCCCCTTAAAACCTTCGACCCCCAGGTCCGGGATCCGGAGCCCAAACCTGTGTGACCCCCGGGTTTCAAAACCCCTTCCCCCCACTTCCCCCCCCACACCCCCCAAACCTTCGCATCCCCGGGCCCCGTGGACCCAAAGGAGTCCATCTGTTTTGACACCAGGTGCTCCCCTTCCCCACTTCCCCCCCACCCCCCCTTAAACCCTTGCACCCCCGGGTTTCCGGGGACCCGGGGATTTCCACCTGTGGGACACCAGGTGCTCCCCCTTCCCCCCCTTCCCCCCCACCCCCTCAACCTTCGGATCCCCAGGCCGTGGATCCAGAGTCCACCTGTGGACCCCAGGTGCTCCCCCTTCCCCCTTCCCCCCCACCCTCTAACCTTCGAAAATCCCCGGGTCCGGGGTTTCCGGGATTTCCACCTGTGTGAACCAGGTGCTCCCCCTTCCCCATTTCCCCCCCAAAACCCTTAAACCTTCACATCCCCGGGTTTTGGGACCCAGGAGTCCCCCTGGACACCAGGTGCTCCCCTTCCCCCTTTTCCCCCCAACACCCTAAAACCTTCGCACCCCAGGTCCGGGGATCCATGAGCCCCACCGGGTGTGACACCAGGTCCCTCCCCCCTTCCCCCCACTTCCCCCCCACCCCCTTAAACCTTCGCATCCCCATGCGGGACCCAGGGGTCCACCTGTGTACACCGGTGCCCCCCCCTTCCCCCACTTTCCCCCCACCCCCTCAACCTTGGGCATCCCCAGGCCCGTGGATCAGGGGGTCCACCTGTGTGAAAACCAGGTGCTCCCCATTCCCCACTTCCCCCCCCCCCCCCAACCTTCGCTTTCCCCCAAGACCCGGGGTCCGGGAAGTCCATCTGTGTGACCCCGGGGGCCCCCCTTTTCCCCCATTTCCCCCTCCCACCCCCTCAACCTTTCCCCACCCCCAGGTCCTTTGGTTTCCGGGATCCATCGGGGTTGACACCGGGTGTTTCCCCCCCTTTCCCCCACTTCCCCCCCCAAAAACCCTAAACCCTTCCCCTTTCCCCGGGGCCCGTGGTCCAAAGCCCATCTGTTTTGCACCAGGTGCCCCCCTTCCCCCATTTCCCCCCCACACCCCTCAACCTTCCCCACCCCCAAGGTCCTTGGACCCGGGGAAAACCACCTTTTGTGACGCCGGGGGCTCCCCCTTCCCCATTCCCCCCCCACCCCCTAAACCTTCGCACCCCACGTCCGTGGATCCGGGGAGCCCACCTGTGTGACACCGGGTTTGCTCCCCCTTCCCCATTTTCCCCCCACCCCCCAAAACCCTTTCCGCATCCCCAGGTCCGGGGGTTTCCAGGAGTCCACCTGTGTGTCACCATGTGCCCCCCTTTTTCAGTGGGCCCCCAACCCCCAACCTTCGCTTCCCGGGGTTTCCGGGTTTTCCGGGAGTCCACCGTTGACCCTTGTCTCCCCCTTCTTCACTTCGCCCCCACCCCAACCTTCGTTTCCCCGGGCCCGGGGCCCCCAGGAGTCCCCCTGTGTGACCCGTGTGCTCCCCTTTTTCCACTTCGCCCCCACACCCTAAACCCTTCGCGCCCCAGGTCCGTGGATCCGGGAATCCACCTGTGTGACCCCGGGTGCCCCCCCTTCCCCCCTACCCTCCACCACCCTAAACCCTTTCGGCCCCGGTCCGTGGACCCGGGGAAACCCCCAAACTCTGTGACACCGGGTTTGTTTCCCCTTCCCCCATTTCCCCCCCAACCCCGTTAACCTTCGCATCCCCAGGCCCGGGGACCCGGGGATTTCCCCTGGGGTGACACCAGGTGCTCCCGTTTTCCCCCATTTCCCCCCCCACCCCCCAAAAACCTTCGCACCCCCCAGGCCCTTTGGAAACCCGGGACCCCCCCAGGTGACACCAGGTGATCCCCCTTCCCCATTTCCCCCCCACACCCAAAAACCCTTTCGCTTTTCCCCGGTCCGTGGACCCAGGATTTCCACCTGTGTGACCCCAAGGTGTTTCCCCCCTTCCCCCTTTCCCCCCACCCCCCTAAACCCTTTCCCCGATCCCCAGGTCCGGGGATCCAGGATCCCCCCTGTGTGACGCCAGGTGCTCCCCCTTCCCCCTTCCCCCCCACCCCCCTTCAACCTTCGCACCCCCAGGTCCGTGGATCCAGGAGCCCATCTGTGTGACACCAGGTGCCCCCCTTTCCCATTTCCCCTCAACACCCTAACCCTTCGCATCCCCAGGTCCGGGGAAACCCAGGGGGCCCAATCTGTGTGACCCCAGGTGCCCCCCCTTTCCCCACTTCCCCCCCACCCCCCTCACCCTTTCGCTTTCCCCCAAAAGCCCGGTAATCCAGGAGCCCAACCTGGGGTGACGCCGGGTGCCCCCCCCTTCCCCCACATCCCCCCCAAAAACCCTCAACCTTCGAATCACCAGATCCGGGATCCGGGAGTCCCCCCTGTGTGCGCCCGGTCCTCCCCCTTCCCCAAACATCCCCCCACACCCTCAACCTTCGCACCCAAAAAGGTCGGGGATCCAGGAGTCCACCGTTGGACGCCAGGTGCCCCCCCTTCCCCCACATCCTCCCCAACCCTCAACCTTCGAAAACCCCCCGGGTTTCCGTGGTTTCCAAAGGAGTCCCCTGTTAAACCCCAGGTGCTCCCCCCCCCCATTTTCCCCCCCACCCCCCTAACCCCGGGTTTCCCCGGGTCCGTGGACCCATGATTCCCCCCTTTGGTGACCCGGGGTCCCTCCCCCCTTTCCCCCCATTTCCCCCCCCCCACCCCCCAAACCTTTCCGCATTTCCCCCCATGTCCGTGGACCCGGGAGTCCACCGGGGTGACACCAGGTGCCCCCCCTTCCCCCCTTTCCCCCCACCCCCTTTAAACCCTTCGCATCCCCTGGCCCGTGGATCCGGGGATTTCCACCTGTGTGACGCCAGGTGTTTCCCCTTTCCCCCCATTTCCCCCCCCCAAAACCCTAAAACCTTCCTTTCCCCAGTCCGGGGGCCAGGAGCCAAATTGGTGGACAACCCAGGGGGCCCCCTTTTCCCCACTTCCCCCCCCAAAACCCTCAACCTTCCCCACCCCCCAGGTCCGTGGACCCAGGAGTCCATCTGGTGACACCAGGTGACCCCCTTCCCCACTTCCCCCCCACCCCCTCAACCTTCGCATCCCCAGGCCCTGAACCCAAAGGGAGTCCATCGTGTGAACCAGGTGCTCCCCTTCCCCACTTCCCCCCCACACCCTAAAACCTTGAAACCCCCAGGTCCGGGGATCCAGGAGTCCACCTGTGTGAGGGCCGGGGCTCCCCCTTTCCCCCATTTCCCCCCCCACACCCCCCAAAAATCGCCCCCCCCCGGTTTCCTTTGGTTTCCAGGATTTCCAAACCTGTGTGAACCATGTGCCCCCCCTTTTTTACGTCGCCCCCCACCCCCTCAACCTTCGCTTCCCCGGGCCCCGTGGACCCGGAGTCCACCTGTTTTACACCTGTGCTCCCCCCTTTTTTCACTTCGCCCCCAAAACCCTAAACCCCTTTCCGACCCCCCCGGGTCCGTGGTTCCGGCGTCCACCGGGTGGACCCCGGGTGCCCCCGCTTCCCCCCTTCCCCCCCAAAACCCCCCAAACCTTCGCATCCCCATGTCCGTGGATCCGGGATTTCCACCTGTGTGACCCCCCAGGGCCCCCCCCTTCCCCCATTTCCCCCCCCACCCCCTAAACCTTGCACCCCCAGGTCCGTGGATCCAGGGGGGTCCACCTGTGTGACCCCATGTGCCCCCCCTTCCCCATTTTCCCCCCACACCCTAAACCCCTTCGCATCCCCAGGCCGGGGAAATCCAGGAGTCCACCTGTGTGACCCCGGGTGCTCCCCCTTCCCCACTGCCCCCAAAACCTAAACCCTTTTCGGGGTCCCCCAGGTCCGGGGAAATAAAGGAATCCACCTTTTGACCCCAGGTGCTCCCCCTTCCCCAACCCCCCAACACCCTAAACCCCTTGGGACCCCCAAATTTCCGGGGTTTCCAGGAATTACCTCTGTGAAAACCGGGTGTTTCCCCTTTCCCCACTTCTCCGCAAAAAACCGTTAACCTTCGCATCCAGGCCTGGATCCAGGAGTCCCACCTTTTGCCCACCAGGTGCCTGTTTCCCCCACTTCCCCCCCCATTTCCCTCAACCTTCGCACCCCAAAGGTCCTGGTTTCCAGGAGTCCACCTGTGTGACACCTTTGTGCCCCCCCTTTCCCCCCCTTTTTCCCCCCCACACCCTAAACCCTTTCGCTTTCCCCAGGTCCGGGGGACCAGGAGTCCACCGTCTATCCCAGGGCTCCCCCTTTTCCCCATTTCCCCCCACCCCCCTAAACCCCTTTCGCGTCCCCAGGCCCCGGGGAAAACCCCAGGAATCAACCTGGGGTGACAAAAGGTGCTCCCCCCTTCCCCATTTTCCCCTCCCAAAACCCAAAAACCCTTGGGATCCCCGGGGCCCGGGTGGATCCAGGAATCCACCTCTTTTGAAAACCAGGTGCCCCCCCTTTCCCCCCATTTCCCCCCCAAAAACCCCCAACCCTTCGCCCCCCTTTGGGTCCGTGGAACCAGGATCCACCTGTGGGGACGCCAGGTGCTCCCCCTTCCCCATTTCCCCCCCAACCCTCCCCTTCGCATCCCTATTGGGGAAACCCGGGGGTTCCACCTGTGTGACGCCAGGTGCCCCCCCTTCCCCCACTTCCCCCCACCCCCTTAAACCCTTCGCATCCCCAGGTCCGTGGTTTCCGGGGCCACCTGTGTACACCGGGTGCTCCCATTCCCCCCCCACACCCTCAACCTTGGGATCCCCAGGTCCTTTGGATCCGGAGCCCCAACCGTGTGAACCAGGTGCTCCCCCTTCCCCATTCCCCCCCACCCCCTTTAAACCCTTTCGCATCCCCAGGTCCGTGGACCCAGGAGTCCACCTGTGGGGACACCGGGGTGCTCCCCCTTCTCCACTTCCCCCCAAAACCCTCTCCCTTTCACACCCCCCAGGTCCTTTATCCAGGAGTCCACCTGTGACACCGGGTTTGTTTCCCCTTTTCCCCATTCCCCCCACACCCTAAACCCTTCGCTTTCCCCAGGTCCGGGGGATCCGGAGTCCACCTTGTGACACCGGGTGCCCCCCTTCCCCATTTTCCCCCCCAAAAACCCTCAACCTTCGACCCCCGGGGTCCGGGGTTCCGGGTTTAAAACCTTGGGGTGACCCCGGTGCCCCCCCTTTCCCCAAAACCCCCCCAAAACCCCAACCTTCGCACCCCCGGGCCCGGGACCCGGGAGCCCCACCTGGTGACCCCCAGGTGCCCCCATTCCCACTTCCCCCCCACCCCCTTAAACCCTTTTGAAATCCCAGGCCCCCGGGGGTCCAGGAGTCCCATCTGTGTGCACCAGGTTGCAAACCCCTTTCCCCCACTTCCCCCCCCAAAACCCCCCAAACCTTCGCATCCCCGGGTCCGGGGATCCAGGGGCCCCATCTTTTGACCCCAGGTACACCCCCCTTCCCCCCCCCCCCCCACACCCTAAACCCTTCGCTCCTCGGGTCCGGATCCGGGAGTCCACCTGTGTGACCCCAAGGTGCCCCCCCCCTTCCCCCACTTCCCCCCCCCCACACCCTAAACCCTTCGCCCCCCAGGCCCCCGTGGATCCGGGATTCCACCTGTGTGACCTGGGTTGCCCCCGCTTCCCCATTTCCCCCCCCAAAAACCCTCAACCTTCGCACCCCCAAGGCCCCGTGGATCCAGGGGGTCCACCTTGTGAGCCGGGTGCTCCCCCTTCCATACTTCCCCCCCCACCCCCCCTCACCCTTCGCCCCCCCCCCAAGGTCCGGGATCCGGGAGTCCACCTGTGTGACACCAGGTGCTCCCCCCTTCCCACTTCCCACCCACACCCTAAACCTTCGCCCCCCCCGGGGCCCCGTGGTTTCCACAGTCCACCGTGGGGACTCCGGGTGCTCCCCCTTCCCCACTTCCCCCCCCACACCCTAAACCTTCGCATCCCCAGGTCCGGGGAACCCGGAGCCCAGCTGTGAAAACATGAATGTTTTCCCCCTTCCCCCCTTCCCCCCACCCCCCCAAAAATTTCACACCCCCCGGGGACCATGGATCCAAGCCACATGTGACACCGGGGCTCCCGTTCCCCACTTCCCCCCAAACCCTCAACCTTCGCACCCCCAGGTCCGTGATCCAGGAGTCCACCTGTGTGACCCCGGGGTGCTCCCCTTTTCCCCACATCCTCCCCACACCCTAAAAACCTTCGCACCCCCCAGGTCCTTGGATCCAGGATCCTCCTGTGTGACGCCAGGTGCCCCCCTTCCCCACACCCCCCAAAACCCTAAACCCTTCGATCCCCGGGGGTCCGTGGTCCAGGGGGCCCACCTGTTTTGACGCCAGGGCTTCCCCCTTTCCCCCATTTCCCCCCCCAAAACCCTAAACCCTTCGCCCCCCGGGTTTCCTTTAAAACCCCCAAATAAGTCCCCCCGTGGGGACCCCAGGTCTCCCCCTTCTTCCCCTTCCCCCCACACCCAAAAACCTTCGCACCCCCAGGCCCCGGGGATCCAGGGGCCCAAACCTGTGGGGGACACCAGGTGTTCCCCCTTCCCCCACTTCCCCCCAAAACCCTAAAACCTTCGCTTCCCAGGTCCGTGGATCCAAAGCCCCCCCTGTGTGACACCAGGTGCTCCCCCTTCCCCCATTTCCACCCCCCACACCCCCCCAACTTTCGGACCCCCGGGTTTCCGGGATCCAGGAGCCCCACCTGTGTAAAACCCGGGTGCCCCCCCTTCCCCCATTTTCCCCCCCCACACCCCCCAACGTTGGGATCCCCAGGTCCGTATCCGGAGCCCACCTGGTGACACCAGATCCCCCCCCTTCCCCCTTTTTTCCCCCCCCCACCCTAAACCCTTTCGCACCCCCCAGGTCCGTGGATCCAGGAGTCCACCTGTGTGAAAACCAGGTCCCCCCTTCCCCAACTTCCCCCCACACCCTCTCCTTCCATCCCTAGGCCCGGGTGGATCCGGGAGTCCCCTGTGACCCCAGGTGCCCCCCTTTCCCCACTTCCCCCCCCCACACCCTCTTTCCTTTTCCACCCCCGGGTCCGTGGATCCGGGAGCCACCTTTTGTGACCCCAGGTGCCCCCCCTTCCCCCCACCCCCCCCACACCCTAAACCCTTCGACCCCCGGTCCGGGATCCAGGAGTCCACCTGTGTACCCCAAGGTGCTCCCTCTTCCCCAAACCCCCCCCCACACCCTCAACCTTCGACCCCAAAGGTCCGTGATCCAGGAGTCCACCTTGTGACGCCGGGGGCTCCCCCCTCACCCACTTCCCCCCAAAACCTAAACCCTTTTCGCATCCCCAGGTCCGGGGGATCCAGGGGGTCCACCTGTGTGAAAACAGGTGCCCCCCCCTTCCCCAACCCCCCCCCACAACCCCTAAAACCTTCGCATCCCCGGGGTCCGGGGAACCTGAGTCCCCCTGTGTGACCCAGGTGCTCCCCCTTCCCCCATTTCCCCCCCACACCCTCAACCTTCGCATCCCCAGGTCCATGGATCCAGGAGTCCACCTGGGGACCCCCGGGTTTGCCCCCCTTCCCCATTTTTCCCCCACCCCCCTTTAAACCTTCGCTCCCCAGTTCCGGGATCCAGGAGCCCACCTGTGGGGACGCCATTGCTCCCCCTTCCCCCTTCCCCCCACACCCTCAACCTTCGCATCCCCGGGTCCGGGAACCCCAGGTTTCCATCTGTGTGACCCCCGGGTGCCCCCTTTTTTCCCCACTTCCCCCCAAACCCCCCTCAACCTTCGCATCCCCGGGTTTCCGGGGGAAATCCGGGAGTCCACTGTGTGACACCAGGTGCTCCCCCTTTTCCCCACTTTCCCCCCCCCCCACCCCCTTTTTTCCAACCTTCGCTTCCCCAGGTCCGGGGACCCAGGAGTCCATCTGTTTTCCCCCAAGTGCCCCCCCCTTTCCCCATTCCCCCCACCCCCCCCCTCAACCTTCGCATCCCCGGGTCCGTGGATCCAGGGGGGGTTCCTGGGGGGCCCCCGGGTGCCCCCCCTTCCCCACTTCCCCCCCACACCCCCCAAACCTTGGGAAACCCCTGGTCCGTGGACCCCAGGAGTCCACCTTTTTGGGGACACCGGGTCTCCCCTTTCCCCCACTTCCCCCCCCACCCTAAACCCCTTCGCACCCCCATGCCCGGGGATCCGGGAGTGCACCTGTTGACACCGGGTTTGCCCCCCCTTCTCCACCCCCCCTCAAAACCCAACCCCTTCACACCCCAGGTCCGGGGTTTCCAAAGGGGGTCCACCTGTGAACCAGGTGCCCCTTTCCCCCATTTCCCCCCCAACCCCCTCATCCTTCGCACCCCGGGTCCGGGGATCCAGGATCCCCCTGTGTGACCCCAGGTGTCCCCCCTTCCCCATTTCCCCCCCCAAAACCCCTCAACCTTCGCATCCCCAGGTCCGTGGACCGGGAAAAAAAAAGGCCCCCCCCACCTTGTAAACGCCGGGTCCCTCCCCCTTCCCCCCACCCCCCCACCCCCCAAAACCTTTGGGAAACCCCCGGGCCCGTGGATCCAGGAGTCCACCTGCGTGAAAACCCAGGTGCTCCCCCTTCCCCATTTTCCCCCCCACACCCTAAACCCTTTTCGCATCCCCAGGTACGGGGATCCATGACCCACCTTTTGTGACACCAGGTGCTCACCCTTCCCCATTTCCCCCCCCACACCCTAAAACCTTGGGCATCCCCATTTCCGTGGACCCAGGAGTCCATCTGTTGACACCAGGTGCCCCCCCTTCCCCCCCCCAAAATTCCCCCCCCCCCACCCTAAAACCTTCCATCCCCAGGTCCGTGGATCCGGGATCCACTGGGACCCCAAGGTCCCTCCCCCTTCCCCATTTCCCCCCCCCACACCCTAAACCTTTCGCTTTTCCCCAGGTCCGGGGATCCAGGAGTCCACCTGTGTGACGCCATTGCCCCCTTCCCCATTTCCCCCCCCCAACCCCCTCAACCTTCGCATCCCCGGGCCCCGGGGAAATTCCGGGAGTCCACCTGTGTGACCCCAAAGGTGCCCCCCCCTTTCCCCATTTCCCCCCCACACCCTAAAACCTTTCGCATCCCCGGTCCGGGGAACCGGGATTTCCACCTGTGGGGACACCAGGGCCCCCCCTTTTTTCACTTCGCCCCCAAAAACCCTAAACCTTCGCACCCCCGGGTCCGTGGATCCAAGGCGTCCACCTGTGTGAAAACCACTGCCCCCGTTTCCCCCATTTTCCCCCCCACCCCCTAAACCCTTCGCCCCCCGGGTTTCCGTGAATCCGGGAGTCCACCTGTGTAAACACCAGGTGCTCCCCCTTCCCCAGGGCCCCCCACACCCTAAAACCTTCGCGTCCCCGGGTCCGTGGACCCGGGAAAATCCACCTGTGTGACCCGGGTTCCCCCCCTTTCCCCCACTACCCCCCCCCCACACCCCCCCCCCTTTGGGATCCCCAGGTCCGTGGATCCGGGAAACCCACCTCTTGAAAACCGGGTGCTCCCCCTTCCCCCATTTCCCCCCCAAACCCCTTTAAACCCTTTCGCACCCCCAAAACCCGTGGATCCGGGAGTCCACCTGGGGTAAAACCCCAGGTGCTCCCCCCCCCCCAAACTTCCCCCCCCCCCCCCAAACCTTCGCTTTCCCCATTTCGTGGATCCAAGTCCACCTTGTGACCCCATGGGGCTCCCCCCCCCCCCCCCCTTTCCCCCCACCCCTAAACCCTTTCGCATCCCCGGGTTTCCGGGTCCAGGAGTCCACCTGTGGGGACCCCAAGGTGCCCCCCCCTTCCCCCACTTCCCCCCACCCCCTAAACCTTCGCGCCCCCCGGGGCCCGGGGATCCAGGAACCCAAACCTTTTTTGACCCCCGGTGTCCCCCTTTCCCCCCCACTCCCTCCAAAAACCCTCAACCTTGGGACCCCCAGGTCCGTGGATCCAGGAATCCACCTCTGTAACACCAGGTGCCCCCCCTTTCCCCCAAACCCCCCCAAAAACCTTTAAAAACCTTTTCGCTTTCCCCAGGTCCGTGGATCCGGAGTCCCCCTGTGTGACACCAGGGCCCCCCCCTTCCCCATTTCCCCCCCAAAAAACCTTAAAACCTTCCCCATTTTCCAGGGTCCGGGGATAGGAGCCCACCTGTGTGACACCAGATGCCCCCCCCTTTTCCCCCCCCCACACCCTAAAACCTTGGGGGATCCCCGGGTTTCCCGTGGATCCATGAGTCCCCCTTTGTGTGACCCCGGGTGCTCCCCCCTTTCCCCATTTCCCCCCCCACACCCTAAACCCTTTTCGCATCCCCAGGTCCGTGGCCCGGGAGCCCAAAACCTGTGGGGAACCAGGTCCCCCCCTTTCCCCCCCTTCCCCCCCACCCCCCTCCCCTTTTCGCACCCCCAGGTCCGGGGATCCGGGGAGCCCCACCTGTGGACACCGGGTGTTTCCCCCTTTCCCCCATTCCCCCCCCACACCCTAAACCCTTTCCCCCTCCCCAGGCCTGGATCCAGGATTCCCCCTTTGTGTGACACCAGGTGCCCCCCTTCCCCACTTCCCCCCCCCTCCCCAAACCTTCGAAACCCCCGGGTCCGTGGATGGGGGAAAGCCCCACCTGTATGACCCCCACTTGCCCCCCCTTCCCCCACTTCCCCCCACACCCTAAACCCTTCGAAACCCCCAGGTCCGTGGATCCGGGAAACCCCACCTGTGTGAAAACCAGGTGCTCCCTCTTCCCCACATCCCCCCCACCCCCCCTAAAACCTTCGAAATCCCGGGCCCGTGGTTCCGGGATCCCCCTGGGGGGAAAAACCAGATGTTTCCCCCCTTCCCCCCCACTTCCCCCCACCCCCCTAAAACCTTTCGCACCCCCGGGCCGGGGACCCCAGTAGTCCACCTTTTATGCCCATTTGCTCCCCCTTCCCCACTTCACCCCACCCCCTCAACCTTCGCACCCCCCCGGGTTTCCGTGGATCCGGGAATCCACCTGTGTGACACCGGGTTTGCCCCCCCTTCCCCCCCATTTCCCCCCACACACCCCCCAACCCTTTCGCTTTCCCCCAGGTGGGGGGATCCAGGAGTCCACCTGGGGAACACCAGGTGCTCCCGTTTCCCCCACTTCCCCCCCACCCCCAAAACCCTTCGCTTTTTTCCCCCCCGGGGTCGGGATCCGGGGTCCACCTTGTGACACCGGTTTCCCCCCCTTTCCCCCCAACTTTTCCCCACCCCTAACCTTCGCATCCCCAGGTCCGTGGATCCGGGGAGCCCACCTTATTACACCATTTTTTTGCTCCCCCTTCCCCACTTCACCCCACACCCTCAATTTCGCCCCCCAGGTCCGGGGGAACCCGGGAATCCACCTTGTGACACCAGGGCCCCCCCCTTTCCCCCACTTCCCCCCCAAAACCCCTCAACCTTGCACCCCCCGGGTTCCGGGGAAATTGGGAGTCCACCTTGTGACACCAAGTGCCCCCTTCCCCATTTCCCCCCACACCCTAAAACCTTCCCATCCCCAGGTCCGTGGTTTCCAGGAGTTCACCTGTGTGACACCATTTTGCCCCCGCTTCCCCATTTTCCCCCCACCCCTCAACCTTTCGCATCCCCAGGTCCGTGGATCCAGGAGTCCACCTTTGGACCCAGGTGCCCCCCCCTTCCCCACTTTCCCCCCCCCACCCCTCAACCTTCGCACCCCCTGGCCCGTGGATCCAGGGTCCCCCTTGTATGACCCACTTGCCCCCCTTCCCCCCATTTCCCCCCAAAACCCCTCAACCCTTCGAAACCCCAAGGTCCGGGGATCCGGGGAATCCACCTGTGTGACCCCAAGGTGCTCCCCCTTTCCCCCCATTTTTCCCCCCCGCCCCCTCAACCTTCACAACCCCGGGTCCGTGGATCCGGGAAACCCCCTTTGGTGTCACCCGGGTCTCCCCTTTCCCCCACTTCCCCCCCCCAACCCCTCCCCCTTTCGCATCCCCAGGTCCGTGGATCCAGGGGGTCCACCTGTGTGACCCCAAGTGCCCCCCCTTCCCCCCCCTTTCCCCCCCACCCCCTAACCCTTCCCGCATCCCCAGGCCCGGGGGGATCCAGGAGCCCACCTGTTTGCACCAGGGCCCCCCCCCTTCCCCACTTCCCCCCCCAACACCCAAAAACCCTTCCACCCCCAGGTCCGGGGATCCAGGAGCCCACCTGTGTGAAAACCAGGTGTTTCCCTTTTTCCCCCACTTCCCCCCACCCTAAACCTTTGCGCCCCCCAGGCCCGGGGATCCAGGAACCCAAACCTGGACACCAGGTGCCCCCCCTTTTTCCCCCCTTCCCCCCCACACCCTAACCCTTTCGCATCCCCAGGCCCCGTGGATCCGGGAAGTCCCCCTGTGTGACCCCAAAGGTCCCCCCCTTCCCCATTTTCCCCCCCCCCAAACACCCTAAACCCTTCCCCATCCCCGGGTTTCCGGGGGACCCAAGTCCCCCCCTGTATAAACCCCAAATTTGCCCCCCCTTTCCCACCCCACCCCCTAAAACCATTCGCATCCCCAGGCCCGGGGAAACCGGAATCCCCCTGTGTGACACCGGGGTGTTTCCCCCTTCCCCCCCCCCCCCAAAAACCCTCAACCTCACATCCCCGGGTCCGGGGAACCCAGGAATCCACCTGTGTGACCCCGGTCCCCCCTCCCCCTTCCCCCCACTTCCCCCCACACCCCCCCTAAAAACCTTCCCCATCCCCAGGTCCGTGGATCAAAGGAGCCCCCCTTTTGTGAACCAGGTGCCCCGCCCCCCCCCATTTCCCCCCCACACCCCAACCTTCGCATCCCCCCGGGCCCGGGGCCCCGGATTTCCACCGGGGTTGACACCAGGTGCCCCCCCTTTTCCCCACTTTCCCCCCCACACCCCCCAACCTTCCCCCCCCCGGGTCCGGGATCCGGGGGGTTTTTCCACCTGTATACACCACTTGTTTCCCCCTTCCCCCCCACCCCCTCAACCCTTGCACCCCCCAGGTCCGTGGATCCGGGAATCCACCTGTTAAACACTTGGTGCCCCCCCCTTCCCCCATTTTCCCCCCCCACACCCTAAACCTTTTCAAAACCCCGGGTTTCCGTGGATCCAGGAATCCCCCCTGTGTGAAAAACCAAAGGTGTTTCCCCCCTTCCCCATTCCCCCCCCAACACCCCAACCTTCGCATCCCCGGGTCCGGGGATCGGGGTCCACCTGTGTGCCCACCGGGTGCTCCCCCCTTCCCCCCCTTCCCCCCCCAAAACCCTAACCTTCGCACCCCCCAGGTCCGGGGAAATCCGGAGTCCACCTGTGGGGACACCAGGTGCTCCCCCTTCCCCACTTTCCCCCCAAAAACCCCCCCCCCTTCCCCACCCCCCGGGGCCTGGATCCGGGAAAGTCCCACCTTTTATGACACCACTTGCCCCCCCTTCCCCCACTTCCCCCCCACACCCTAAACCCTTTCCGCATCCCCGGGTTTTCCGGGATCCGGGAATCCCCCTGTGTGACACCAGTTGCCCCCCCTTTTCCCCATTTCCCCCCCCCCACCCCCCTAACCCTTTCCCGTCCGAAATTTCCGTGGACCCCGGAGTCCCCCCTGTGTGACACCGGGTGCCCCCCCCTTCCCCCATTTCCCCCCCCACACCCTCAACCTTCGAAACCCCAGGTCCGTGGACCCAGGATCCCCCTTTGTGTGCCACCGGGTGTCCCCCTTCCCCATTTCCCCCCCACCCCCTAAACCTTTTGCATCCCCGGGTCCGGGACCCCGGGAAATTAAACCCTTCACCATTTCCCCTGAGGTCAGCATTTTTCAGCCACCCTTAAAAGACTGTCCAAATATGAATTAAAACAAGTTTATTAATACCATTTATACAGAGGAAGATGTTATTACAAGGAGGACACGCAGAAAATCGGGGCGCTCTGTAGAAAACATCCCCGGACAGACCGAAACTTTCGACTGCCTGAAAACTCGAGAGATCTCTATCGCAGTTAGCCCACCAAAAACTGGCTACTCAATGGAAATCTGGAACATATATTTAAATTTAATATTTTTACCTATGTCAGTTATTAGCATGTTCAATTATTTAGTTGAGTAAGTGTATTTGCGAACTTTTTTATATGCGTAGATTAGTGTCTGTGTGTGAACCTTTGTATTCCCTTCATGATAACTGTAATTAATTATCAATTATCGTTCATTTCTCTCGTTCATTTCCTTTATTAGCTAAATTGGAAATGAACGTCCTTGTATTATTATTACTTGTTTGTACAATTATTTCTGTATGTGACCAATATGTATTTATATCTGGTTGTATATGTGTAGTTTTATTATGTGTCTGTTTTATGTAAAGGAGGTAAATTAATATAGAATAATCCAATCATGCAAAAGTATGGTTAAACATAATTTTTTTGCTGTTGTTACCCCCCCCCCCCCCGGCCACTGTATATTTGGTTAGGTGTTTGCCGGTTCAGTGTCACGTGACCTAGCTAGGTGTCCGGCTTGGAGCAGAGTGAATTTACCAGCCGACTAGTCAACACTCAGTTCACTGTTCTAGTTCACTTGTCTTATTAGACATTTGTTAATTGCTCTTCCTCACCATAGTATATTCTGGGCAATACTTGTACTTTATCTGATTCCACTAGTAATAAAACTAGTTAATTATGGAGAAGAAGATTGTATTTATGTGTAATTAGTCTGATATAAAGTCTCTTTGTGAAACAAAGCTTTAAGACATCATACGGGAAAATACGGTAAAAGATTCCCTGTTGTATATACTTCTTATCAGTATAAACAGAAAATGTATAAAGTTACATACCTGACATTTTATAATATCTATGAAATTACTTCATTAAACTGAGATTGTACTTGAAGTTCATTTCCATCCCAAACTCTCTGTCTAAATTATTCCTGAATCCCACATGAAGGTAATATTTACTGACTTTTAAGGTTAAGTGTAACACCCCACACAGTGGACTTTATCAAGTCACAAACAGCTTTACCTGAGCAGACTATGTGAGTATGTATAGGGAGCATAGTGGCGAAGGGTCAGGGGAAGAGAGAGTTGTTTGCTGAAAAGTTCTCATCTCTCCATTCATTTACCAACTGATAGTGATTATTGTTAAATCGACGACTGTTATTGTGGGAGAGAATTTTCTCCCATACATCACCCATCAAATTAGCCTGGTCCTGTGGATCATCAAGTTTAATCTCAATATCTTCATCATCCTCATCAGTGAAGGTATGAATTAGGTAGTTAGGAGCCTTGTACTTTGCTCCTAAAAGTTGTCGGATCTTACTCCAAAATTTTGCTGGCTCACGTTTATACTGATTAGCTTGGAGAACTAGCAGTTTCCATAAGTCACGTTTGTGATGACTAATCATGTTAATTAATTCTTTCCTCAATCTGTACAATGTAGCTACTGGTGGTTGTCACTTTTGAAGATGCCTTCGACATTGTTTGACAATTTCTCAAAGCGTCTCTAATTTCCCTCGTAGGTTTATATTGTTGGTAGATCTTTGTAGAAGCTAATTGACAGGTTGCATTAGTAGCATCAATTATTCGATTGTGAAGGGACCTGATCGCGTCGTCAATTGCAGTGGAAGGCAGATTTTCCAACGACATAATTTCATCATCACCCAGAAATGCCCTGAAGGGGTCAAATCCTAGGGTGTTGAGATTGGATTTAGGAGGTACAGGTATTCTAAATGGAGAAGTTTGTAATTGTATTAAAACAGGAATATGGTAAGATCCTACGTTTCCACCAGGAGAGATACGACAATGAAAGAGGTCACAGTCTCTGTTTGTCAGGACTATATCTGGTGTCCCTGGATGAGGACCAATATACGATTTAAAGAATGGGCCTTGATAGCGCTATCAGTCTGTAGATCTTTCCTATTGCTTTACTGCCCCCTTTGTGAAGTGGGGCTATGTCTGTTGTTTTTAGCAGCTGTGGAACGACCCCAGTGTCCATGCTCCCTCTCCACAGGATGTTAAAAGCACGTGATGGGGATTTCTTGCAGTTCTTGATGAACACGGAGTTTTATGAGTCTGGGCCTGGGGCAGAGTACATGGGCATGTCATTTATCACCTTTTCGAATTCATTTGGCATCAGGATAATATCAGATACGTGTATATCTACCAGATTCTGTGTCTCTCATAAAAATTCAAATATTTAGGCCTTCGACTCTCAGTCTGGGTAGCGGCTCGCTAGAAACTGAGTCATATTGGGACTTGAGTAGCTCACTCATTTCCTTGCTGTCATCCGTGTAGAACCCATCTTGTTTAAGTAGGGGCCCAATACTGAATGTTCTTCTCGACTTTGATTTGGCAGAAGAAAAGAAATACTTTGTGTTTCTTTCAATTTCATTTATGGCTTTTAGTTCTTCCTGCACTTCTTGACTCCTGTAAGATTCCTTCACATTTACTTCAATGTTTGCTATTTCTCTGACCAGTGTCTCCCTACGTATTGCAGATATATTGGCCTCTTTTAGCCGCTCTGTTATTCTTTGCCTTTGCCTGTATAGGAAGCTCCTTTCTCTTGCTAGTTTACATCTTCTCCTTTTCCATAAAGGAATATGCCTTGAGCAGAGTTAATTTGTTCTAGACATAGGTTGGGATCCGTGTTGCTTAGGCTATCTTCCCAGTTTATATCATTGAGAACTTGGTTTACTTGGTTCCACCTAATGTTTTTGTTATTGAAGTTGAATTTGGTGAAGGCTCCCTCGTGACTGATCATATGTTGTCTGTCTGGGGCCCCACGCATACATGTCTGAACCTCTATGATGTTGTGATCTGAGTATATTGTTTTTGATGTGGTGACATTTTGTATCAGATCATCATTGTTAGTGAAGATGAGGTCCAGTGTATTCTCCAATCTTGTAGGCTCTAGTATTTTCTAGTTTAAGGTGAATTTGGTGCAGAGATTTAAAAGCTCGTGTGTGTGCGAGTTTTCATCTGAGCTGCCTCCTGGTATCTCTGCTACAACATTAATTACTATATTCCTCCATTTCAGGTGCCTTAGGAGCAAGATGTTGGGGGCAGGAGCTGGAAGATTTTCCAGACAGTGGTAAATTTTCAAAAGCTGTTCCTGGAATTGTTAGGACGTTGCATCTGGAGGCTTGCATACAACCACAATGACCAGGTTTTGGTTCTCGATCTTTACTGCTAAAACTTCAACTACATCATTTGAGGCATTTAGTAGTTCTGAGCATGTAAGTGACTGTGTGATATACAGGCCAACCCCCTACTTTTGCCTGTTCACTCTGTTGCATCTGTGTAGATTGTAACCCGGGATCCATATTTCATTGTCCAAGTGATTCTTTATCTGGGTTTCTGTGAAAATCGCGAACGTTGCGTTTGACTGTAAGCTGTCCACGGATGAAAGGTATTTTGTTGTTCGTTGCTGGCTTGAAACCCTGTATATTTGCAAAGATGAATGTTGTCGGATTGGTGGTATTGGGGTCTTATTTTTCCTGGCACTAATATCAGTTGTTTTGGAGTGGACGCCATGGACTGTGATTCCACTCTAGAAATGATCGGAGTTGGTGTACGATTTGTGTCATTTCCTGCCACCTTTTTTTTCTTCCAGGCACTGAGAAAAACTCTCTCTGGAGTGGCTGTGACTACCCAGGTTTTCCCATGGTCTGGATGTTCTGTATCTTCTTGTCTCCTTTAGGTGGTGTTCCTGGCAATGTAAGTTGTAGTACTGTCTTTCCTGAAATGAAGCGTAACATATTTCAGGGTGGAAAAGCTTGCAGGAAGGGAGGTTACATTTTCCTGTTGTCATATGGGCATGGCATTTTCTTGATTGGTCAAAGTTGCATGTACCATCTGTTTTTCCAGATATTCCATGCCTGCAGATACCAAGTGCACAGAATTTGCATAGGCCTGGTTTCTGTTTCCCTTGGTTTTTGTGAGTGTATTCTCTGCTGGTGCGTGTTTTCCTGTTTCATTACTATCTTCAGAGCTAATACTAACAATGGAACCTTCATCAGTTATTTTTGGTAATTTATCTTCACTATTTCTTGTTTACTATCTCCCGTGGTATTGCTAGTTTGTAACATTGGCTTTTGCATGTCCTTGTCTACACCTCTTTCCCCAGTAGAGCTCATATCTCCCTCCAGGCCACTAACATTCATTTCTCCATTCTTACAGTTACTGTCTACCAGAACAGCATTTATGCCAGGGGCAATAGCACCATCTGGCGCAGACTGATGGTGATGGTGTTGATGTTTTGATTTTTATAGTTCCTTGATAATGTGAGAAGTCACGAAAGCACTTGGAATTTCGCTGTTTTTTTCACAGTGGTTGTTTTGCATATATATATATATATATATATATATATATATATATATATATATATATATATATATATATATATATATATATATATATATTTTTTATTATCACACCAGCCGATTCCCACCAAGGCAGGGTGGCCCGAAAAAGAAAAACTTTCACCATCATTCACTCCATCACTGTCTTGCCAGAAGGGTGCTTTACACTACAGTTTTTAAACTGCAACATTAACACCCCTCCTTCAGAGTGCAGGCACTGTACTTCCCATCTCCAGGACTCAAGTCCGGCCTGCCGGTTTCCCTGAATCCCTTCATAAATGTTACTTTGCTCACACTCCAACAGCACGTCAAGTATTAAAAAACCATTTGTCTCCATTCACTCCTATCAAACACGCTCACGCATGCCTGCTGGAAGTCCAAGCCCCTCGCACACAAAACCTCCTTTACCCCTCCCTCCAACCCTTCCTAGGCCGACCCTACCCCGCCTTCCTTCCACTACAGACTGATACACTCTTGAAGTCATTCTGTTTCGCTCCATTCTCTCTACATGTCCGAACCACCTCAACAACCTTCCTCAGCCCTCTGGACAACAGTTTTGGTAATCCCGCACCTCCTCCTAACTTCCAAACTACGAATTCTCTGCATTATATTCACACACACATTGCCCTCAGACATGACATCTCCACTGCCTCCAGCCTTCTCCTCGCTGCAACATTCATCACCCACGCTTCACACCCATATAAGAGCGTTGGTAAAACTATACTCTCATACATTCCCCTCTTTGCCTCCAAGGACAAAGTTCTTTGTCTCCACAGACTCCTAAGTGCACCACTCACTCTTTTTCCCTCATCAATTCTATGATTCACCTCATCTTTCATAGACCCATCCGCTGACACGTCCACTCCCAAATATCTGAATACGTTCACCTCCTCCATACTCTCTCCCTCCAATCTGATATTCAATCTTTCATCACCTAATCTTTTTGTTATCCTCATAACCTTACTCTTTCCTGTATTCACCTTTAATTTTCTTCTTTTGCACACCCTACCAAATTCATCCACCAATCTCTGCAACTTCTCTTCAGAATCTCCCAAGAGCACAGTGTCATCGGCAAAGAGCAGCTGTGACAACTCCCACTTTGTGTGTGATTCTTTATCTTTTTAACTCCACGCCTCTTGCCAAGACCCTCGCATTTACTTCTCTTACAACCCCATCTATAAATATATTAAACAACCACGGTGACATCACACATCCTTGTCTAAGGCCTACTTTTACTGGGAAAAAATTTCCCTCTTTCCTACATACTCTAACTGAGCCTCACTATCCTCGTAAAAACTCTTCACTGCTTTCAGTAACCTACCTCCTACACCAACACTTGCAACATCTGCCACATTGCCCCCTATCCACCCTGTCATACGCCTTTTCCAAATCCATAAATGCACAAAGACCTCTTTAGCCTATCTAAATAACTGTTCACTTATATGTTTCACTGTAAACACCTGGTCCACACACCCCCTACCTTTCCTAAAGCCTCCTTGTTCATCTGCTATCCTATTCTCCGTCTTACTCTTAATTCTTTCAATTATAACTTACTACCATACACTTTACCAGGTACACTCAACAGACTTATCCCCTATAATTTTTGCACTCTCTTTTATCCCCTTTGCCTTTATACAAAGGAACTATGCATGCTCTCTGCCAACCCCTAGGTACCTTACCCTCTTCCATACATTTATTAAATAATTGCACCAACCACTCCAAAACTATATCCCCACCTGCTTTTAACATTTCTATCTTTATCCCATCAATCCCGGCTGCCTTACCCCCTTTCATTTTACCTACTGCCTCACGAACTTCCCCCACACTCACAACTGGCCTCTTCCTCACTCCTACAAGATGTTATTCCTCCTTGCCCTATACACGAAATCACAGCTTCCCTATCTTCATCAACATTTAACAATTCCTCAAAATATTCCTTCCATCTTCCAATACCTCTACCTCTCCATTTAATAACTCTCCTCTCCTATTTTTAACTGACAAATCCATTTGTTCTCTAGGCTTTCTTAACTTGTTAATCTCACTCCAAAACTTTTTCTTATTTCAACAAAATTTGTTGATAACATCTCACCCACTCTCTCATTTGCTCTCTTTTTACATTGCTTCACCACTCTCTTAACTTCTCTCTTTTTCTCCATATACTCTTCCCTCCTTGCATCACTTCTACTTTGTAAAAACTTCTCATATGCTAACTTTTTCTCCCTTACTACTCTCTTTACATCATCATTCCACCAATCGCTCCTCTTCCCTCTGCACCCACTTTCCCGTAACCACAAACTTCTGCTGAACACTCAACACTACATTTTTAAACCTACCCCATACCTCTTCGACCCCATTGCCTATGCTCTCATTAGCCCCTCTATCCTCCAATAGCTGTTTATTATCTTACCCTAACTGCTCCTCTTTTAGTTTATAAACCTTCACCTCTCTCTTCCCTGATGCTTCTATTCTCCTTGTATCCCATCTACCTTTTACTCTCAGTGTAGCTACAACTAGAAAGTGATCTGATATATCTGTGGCCCCCCTATAAACATGTAATCCTGAAGTCTACTCAACAGTCTTTATTTTACCAATACATAATCCAACAAACTACTGTCATTTCGCCCTACATCATATCGTGTATACTTATTTATCCTCTTTTTCTTAAAATATGTATTACCTATAACTAAACCCCTTTCTATACAAAGTTCAATCAAAGGGCTCCCATTATCATTTACACCTGGCAAACCACCAAACTTACCTACCACACCCTCTCTAAAAGTTTCTCCTACTTTAGCATTCAAGTCCCCTACCACAATTACTCTCTCACTTGGTTCAAAGGCTCCTATACATTCACTTAACATCTCCCAAAATCTCTCTCTCTCCTCTGCATTCCTCTCTTCTCCAGGTGCATACACGCTTATTATGACCCACTTCTCGCATCCAACCTTTACTTTAATCCACATAATTCTTGAATTTACACATTCATATTCTCTTTTCTCCTTCCATAACTGATCATTTAACATTACTGCTACCCCTTCCTTTGCTCTAACTCTCTCAGATACTCCAGATTTAATCCCATTTATTTCCCCCCACTGAAACTCTCCTACCCCCTTCAGCTTTGTTTCGCTTAGGGCCAGGACATCCAACTTCTTTTCATTCATAACATCAGCAATCATCTGTTTCTTGTCATCCGCACTACATCCACGCACATTTAAGCAACCCAGTTTTATAAAGTTTTTCTTCTTCTTTTTTTAGTAATTGTATACAGGAGAAGGGTTACTAGCCCATTGCTCCCGGCATTTTAGTCGCCTCATACGACACGCATGGCTTACGGAGGAAAGATTCTTTTCCACTTCCCCATGGACAATAGAAGAAATAAAAAAGAACAAGAGCTATTTAGAAAAAGGAGAAAAACCTAGATGTATGTATATATATATATGCATGTGCGTGTCTGTGAAGTGTGACCAAAGTGTAAGTAGGAGTAGCAAGATATCCCTGTTATCTTAGCGTGTTTATGAGACAGAAAAAGAAACCAGCAATCCTACCATCATGCAAAACAGTTACAGGTTTTTGTTTCACAGTCATCTGGCAGGACGGTAGTACTTCCCTGGGTGGTTGCTGTCTACCAACCTACTACCTATATATATATATATATATATATATATATATATATATATATATATATATATATATATATATATATGTCGTGCCGAATAGGCAGAACTTGCGATCTTGGCCTAAATAACAACGCTGATCTTGCCATATAGGACAAGCGAAAATTTGTGTATGCAATAATTTCGCCAAAATCATTCTAAACCTAACGAAAAAAATATATTTCATTGTTTGTTTAGTATTAAATTACTGTAAACGTTTTTAAAATATATTTAGTAGGATTAGGCTAAAATAAATTGCGCTTGTTAGAATAAGGTTAGGTAAGTTTTCTAAGATTCTTTTGGTGCATTTATAAGGGAAATTAATATTTTTAGATTTTTTTTATATGTTTTAAGCACTGGCTTAACAGTATGTTATACATTTCGATTAATCTATTATAGAATAAGGTGCTTTTCTAATATAAGGTCTAAAATATTTGTTAGGGAAAGGCACAGAATAATGCTGGGGGGCATAATAATATTAAGGATTGGGGCGGTAATAGGAGGGTGTGTTTTAGCTTGAGTAGTATTTCCAGAACCTTATATGATTTGTTTGAGGCCGCTTTTTTAAATTTTGGCTTTATTAGTGAGAGGGGTTGGGGCTCTTTTAGGCTATGTAATTAACATAGTTAGGGCAAGAACTAGACTAAAGTCTGTTGGGTTTTATTCTTATGTTGTGTTTATAGGGTCTATATGATTTATACCAATTTTGTCGACGTTTAGGGTATCTCGCTGGAGACTAGGGAGGGGGATACTTTTTTCAAGGTCGGAGATAAAGGTTGGTCAGAATATTTTGGAGCTGAGGGAGGATTTGATAGGTTAATAAAAGGTTCTGGTTACTTACAATTGAGACAGGAGAATATGATTATAATTTATATAAAAGGATTTTTTATTTGAGTTGTTGTCATGTTTTTTTATTTTTATTTAGTTTACTTATATATTTTAAATTAGAATTTTGCATTGAAGCTGCAAAGGCGGTTATTAACCTGTAGGTGATATTTTTAGAAGAAAAAATCTTCAGCTTTACATTGAAAATGCAATATGTTATATACACTATAAAAAAGAGAAGTGAACGGAGTCTAACCGCTCGGGAAATAAGTTAGAAGCTTTTTCGCTGGCATAATTCTCTTTGGCAGGAAAGAAGAATTTCAATTTTATCATTAACAGTGACATGCCTCTGATTTTGGCTTCTGTCAAAATAAATTAGAGGTTTGTGGACCAAAATTTAGGCCGAAACTAAACGCAATTTTTCGCTTTCTAATTTGAAAAAGGTTTAAGTAAACAATTTATGAATGCAAATCATATGTCATTGTTGACTACATTTCCAGCTGGATCATTCTAAGGCGCCTTTGTATCATTCATAATAGAGGCCGAAGAGAAGGATTAGGAGAAAAAATAATCCTGTAAATCTTCAAGAGAAAATATCTGTAAAAGGGGAAATATGGGCTAGAGGGAGAATTAATGTAATTTCTACATCAAAAAATAGGAAAACTACAGCAATGAGGAAGAACCGAAGAGAAAAAGGTAATCGGGCCGAGGTCTTAGGGTCGAACCCACATTCAAATGGGAATATTTTTTCTCGGTCAATAATGTTTTTTTTTTTTGATAAAATTGAAGATAAAATTATAATTAGTGTTGTAATCGAGAGAGTCAGAAGGATGATTAAGTTGATAGTTAAAATTAATTTTTCTAAACAATTAGACTTTCTAGTTGGAAGCTAGATGTACCATTTATACTAAAAAATTATCTTCCTCATCGGTAAATAAAGACATAGAGGAATAATCAAACTATATCAACGAAATGTCAGTATCAAGCTGCAGCCTCAAATCCAAAGTGATGGTTATTAGAGAAGTGGCACTTGTAAAGACGATAAAAACAAACTGTTAAAAAAGGAGTTCCGATAATTACGTGAAGACCATGAAATCCAGTTGCTACAAAGAAAGTAGTTTCGTAAATTGAGTCTGCGATAGAGAAGGATGCTTCCAAATACTCGTATGCTTGAAGGGAAGTGAAGTAAACTCCTAGGAGAATAGTTAGACCTAAACTTTGCATAGCTTCAGAGTATTGAGAGTTAAGGATTGCGTGGTGTGCTCAGGTTACTGTCGCTCCTGATGAAAGTAAAATAGTCGTATTGAGAAGGGGAACTTGGAAGGGGTTAAAAGGTTGGATGCCTTCTGGTGGTTAAAACATACCAATTTCAATTGTGGGTGCAAGTCTTCTATGAAAGAAAGCCCAAAAAAAAAAAAGAGAAGAAAAATAATACTTCGGAGACAATAAACAGAATTATTCCCCATCGTAGACCTTTTATAACAATTTGAGTGTGGAGTCCTTGATATGTTCCTTCTCGAGTTACATCTCGCCATCACTGAATTATAGTTAAAATAATAGGAATAAAACTAAAAAGAAGATCTGGATTAAATTGATGAAATCATTTAATAAGGCCTGATGTAAGAAGTATGGCTCTGATTGATCCTGTTAAGGGTCAGGGTCTTATATCAACTAAGTGAAAGTCGTGGTGTCTGTGTGATGACATTAATTTACTTCACTGGCATAAAGAGTTCTGAGAACTGCAAATACATAAGATTGAATGATTGCAACGGCAGATTCTAATATAAGAAGAATTTGGGCTAGAATGAGAAAGATTAATAATTTGGATGATAAAGAAGGTCCTATCCTTCCGAGTAAAGTCAGAAGGAGATGGCCTGCAATTATATTTGCTGCGAGTCGGATTGCCAATGTTCCTGGCCGAATAATGTTTCTAATTGTTTCAATGAGAACTATAAAAGGTATAAGCACATTTGGGGTTCCTTGAGGTACTAGATGCGCAAATATATGCTTAGTGTGGTTTAATCATCCAAACAAAATAAAAGATAGCCATAAAGGTAGAGCCAAGGTCAGGGTTATTGTTAAATGTCTAGATCTAGTAAAGACATAAGGAAGGAGACCTAAGGAGTTATTAAAAAGAATGAAACTAAATAATGAAACGAATAAAAATGATAAACCTGGGTTGGAGGGTCCTAAAATTGTCTTAAATTCGTTATGAAGGGCGGATACAATTTTAAATCACAAATGAAGTCATCGAGATGGTGAAGCTCAAAAAAGAATTGGGACGAATAGAAATCCTAAGAATGTTGATATTTAGTTTAGGTTGAGTGAGAGAATGCTTGAGGATGGTTCAAAAATGGAAAACAATCTTGTTATTTTCAGGGTTTTTCTAGAAGTGTTGGTTTGTGAATGAAGGTTTCTGTTTTAATAGGGAGTTTGGAAAAGAAGTTGATGATAGAAAATAAAATATATCCTAGGATGAATGTCAAAAAAAGATTAAATCATAGTAGTGGCCCTATTTGAGGCATTCAAAAATATCATAAATACGATAACTTTAATCTGACAAACTAATGTTATTTTTTAACTAATTTTTGTCTCTAGAAGTAGGAGAGCTACTTTTTTAGGTTTAAAAGACCTAAACTTTTATAAGTTATCTGGAGAGAAGAGCAGATAATTATGAATTTCTAGAAATTCAATTTAAGAAGGAGTCTACCGAGATTCTTTCAATTAAAATTGGTATAAATCTAATATATATATATATATATATATATATATATATATATATTTATATATATATATATAAACACTGATCTCTGGGTGAAGGAGACTCGACCTACGAACCTTAGGACAAAATACGCAGTGCTTTACCAATCTACCCACACTGGACAATACCTCGGCGTGTAGCATGCGCTACAACGTTTGATCCCAAAGGGAGCCCGCTTTCAGGGAGAAGGCTTACAGCTTTTCATTCAAACCCCGCATGCATCAGCCTTACTAGAGATTTGAACAATGTGTAGATTTCGCATTGCTCTCGCGAATTCCTTGCATATATATATATATATATATAATTTTATTATAATATATATATATATATATATATATATATATATTATATATATTATGTCGTGCCGAATATGTAAATCTGGTCAATTAGCAAGAACTCATTAAAATTAAGTCCTTTCTAAAATTTTCTCTTATACGTTTAAAGATATATTTTTTTTTATTAATTTTAATGTAAAAAATTTTAATTTTGCTCCAAAAGAATCTTAGAAAACTTACCTAACCTTATTATAACAAGAGCAATTTTTTAGCTAACCCAACTAAATATTTTAGATTTGTTTATAGTAATTTAATTTCTAAACAAACACAGTGAGATATATTTTTTTCGTTAGGTTCAGAATGATTTTGTCGAAATTATTGCATACACAAATTTTCGCTTGTCCTATATGGCAAGATGAGAGTGGCTTTTTTAAGCCAAGATGGGAAGTTCTGCCTATTCGGCACGCATTATATAAGTTTACTCCAGCCACACCAACTGGGCTTTGGGGTCCCTCAAGGCAGTGAAGCTGCAGCTCATGCAGCAAGGGCCCACATCAGGGGACCTACCAGAAGACAAGGCTGTAGTCAAACTTGATTTTAGAAATGCCTTTAATATGGTAAAGAGAGATGCTGTCTTGCCAGCTGCTCGGGATCGCTTCCCCGTCTTTTTCCCTTCATCTCAGCTGGCTACAGCAAACCCTTAATTCTTTTTTTTGGAGAACATGAAATTCAATCTCTAGCGACCACGTGTTCAGTCTATGAATACAAAGTAGAGCTCTGCAAGTGTGCGAGAATAACAGGAGTTGAATGGGCAAAAGGCCTTGACTATAAAAAGAGGGGACTACATAGGGTTGAAGAACATCCTGCGGGAGGTCCAGGTGGGACAAGAGAAGCAACTGGCGAAGAATGCAGAGCCAATCAATAAATATGGAATATGTAACAACAAAATGCAAGGAGGCAGTGGAAAGGTTTATTCCCCAGGGCAAACAGTAACAACGGGACGACCAGAACGAGCCCCCATGGTTTACCCGACGTTTGTAAGGAGCAAAAACAAAATGCAATAGAAAATGGAAAAAGGTACAGAAGCAGAGAACACAAAACGAAAAAAAGGGCGATCCGTCGCCGAGCCCAGGAATGAAGTATACCACAGAAAGGAGAGGGAAGGAGGAAGGCACCAGCGAGACATAATGGCAAAAATGACATAGCACAACGAGAGATCAAGAACTGACCCCCGAAACTGTTGTATGGAATAAGCCCCATCAGAGGAAGAACAGAAACAAGACAAAGACCAGGTGATCAGATAAGGACAGACGGGTGGAGAACTCACATGAAATGATCCATTGAGGTATGTGAGACTGAAACAGGAGATTTAAGGAAGTATTTTTTTTTTTTTTTAACAGTAAGACAGGAAGGGCTGTGGGAAGACAGCACAGAAGGAACATTAAGAGGGAATAATCCAACAAGTAGTCTGATGACATACGAACAACTGAGGAGGAGGAGAAGAAGCTCTTAATGACCCTTGACACCTCAAAAGGCGATAGATGGGGGACCGGACACATCTCCCCATGGTCCTTAGAGAGAGAGCAGAGATGCTGGCATGCCTCTTAACCACAATCTTCCAACACATATCCCTGAAACTGGCAACTACCTGAAAAAGCAAGACAGCTATTCGTCCCCAATAATTAAGAAGACAACAGAAGAACGAGGCACAAAACTACAGAACCTGTGTCTCTTTCTCTGGACGATGATATTGTTGCAAAGTCATGGGAGAAGATTACAGGAGGAGAGTGGTCGAACACCTGGAAAGGAACATGATTATAAATGACAAACAGCATGGGTTTCATGAAGGCAAAGCTTGTATCACAAACCTCCTGGATTTTATGACAAGGTAACAGAAGTAAGACACGAGAGAGAGGGGTGGGTAAATTGCGTTTTCCCTAGACTGCAGGCAAGGGGGGGAGGGCTATTACACCGTTTCCCCACAAGAGAATTAGGCCGAAAGCTGGAGGATCAGGCACTCAATCCCTCCAGTGTGAAAATCATCACAGCGAACCCGGGAATAATCAATGCGTGCGAAGAATCCTCCCAGAAGGCGCTACTACCACACCGTCCAACAGTACCCTCCTGGAGCACCGCTGGTCACCAGGCATCGACACAGTCCCCAAGGAAAACATTGAGATGAAACAGCCTATGATAAAGGAGGAGAGAATAAGCAATCTTTGAGATGCCATATGCCTGTATCTCTCACAAGTGCCTTACTAATCCAAGACTCACGTTACTTCCTGAGGTGTGCCACCCTCTTTTGACAACCCAACACTCGACGAATATGACGCACTAGCCTGAGGTCAACCCTTAAGAAGGCACTGAAACCTGTCACTAGAGGATCAGCAATTGGATCAGGCAACCCTCCCATGCGACTGGGAAGGTTATAGGGGGCGTAAAGCAACGCATGTGCTTTACCTGCTTTTCTGTCTTTCCTGTTTGGCTTCCAGTGCAATTAGTCAAGGAAGATTGTTCCCGAAAACGCTTGAGAGACGTGGTAGGAGCTCAGACCCCAGGTTTGACTGAAGCAGCGATTCGTGGGACCACCTTACAGATTCCTCCAGAAGACCAGCTCCTCAAAAGAACACAAACAGTCCCTACTGGGACAACCGCGATCATGAAAAATCGCCAACACAATGCTCTCCATCTCAGGAAAGGACAAAGCTCGTCTCCTGGCAGTGAAGGCACCACACTCAGGAGAATTCCTGTTTAGCTTGTTTCCCAATTCCTCCTTGCCCTCGACTAGACCACAGGCCATTTGACTGAGTTGCTCTTCGCCTAGCCGCCCCCATCCTCACCGAACATATGTATTTGCCGGAGGCGACAGCTGACATTCGGACTTTCATAGGTCTCGTGTGTCACACAGCAGACGGGAAGATGCCAGGCATGAGGAGGTCAATGACATCATAAAGGAGAAGCCTCGCCACATCCCCGTATGCCCCAGCTCAACGGAACCACCAAATGCAGAGGTCTGACGGAAGTCAAAAGCGTCCTGATGAGCCCCTATAGCAACCTGGAAGGATGGAAAGCAGATTTGTCCTGGGACTACACTATGCTGCCACATTGGCAGACACCTACTTGCCATACTCCGTAGTGGAAGGGGGTGGAGTTTGCCAGCCCCAGGAGAACCCAGAAGATCTCAAATATGAATACCTTCCCCCTTGCTATAACTTTCATCCCAATAGGGTTCGGAGTCCCTTGAGCATGGGCAAGTGTGCTCTAAAAAGATCCCCTAATAGAGCGGGTGATAAACCATCATAGAAACCCAAGGAAACACAAGGCGACCAGCTTCCTCTTTCAGAACTCAGTTGTTTGCAATCCAGAGAGGACATGCCAGAAGCATTCTGGCATGCGCCCACCCGCCGGGGAGCAGGACGAAGATCGAGAAGTAGCTCTGATTAACCTATGTTCCTTTTACTTATCTATCGTATTTTTGTGAATGTTTTGTCAATGTAATTTGTCGTTATATATATATATCTACCTTTGAAGAGGTTTTCGAGAGTTCACTACTCTCGGAAACCCGGCCAGGCTCATCTGTGCTTGCCTGGTCAACAGGCTGTTGCTGCTGGAGATCAGCTGCCCCACACATCCATCCCGCCTGGTTGAATCTGGCACCTCGGTGAAGATACTGTCCATTTTCCTCTTGAAAGGGTTTTAAAACACTGTTCCAGCCGTTTTTTCATATCCTCTGAAACACAGCTTGGTGTACTACCTCCACGAGCAGTGGAGACTATTACACCAAACGGGGAGGAGTAATTGAAAATTTGCTCGGAAGCAACCCACAACCATCGGAATGTCCTCACGATACAACACCTACTCTGCTGGTGAGTGGATTCTGTAGGATTGTATGAATCTCGAGGGTAGATCATCATTGAATTTCCGCTCACCATGAGGTGTTGCTTGATTATTGTAGGAGTGGGTAGTCCCACTGTGGGTTAAGGCGACTTTGGTTCTCGCCACAGTGGCAGGCCCAGTAAAACATGGGCTCCAAACCTGGCTATCGCAGTGTTGTTTATGATCCAATACCACTCTCGTTTCCTGGTTACAATAAATATATATGCTGCTAGTAGGCTAGAACACCAAACAGGGATGAGAAATGAAATGAGTTTGAAATCTCCCACACCTCCGTATATCCTCGACCAAGAGTAATTACACCTAGCTTTTGCTGGGTGCTTGAGTCTTTTAAATTGGGGTGGCCCTGTGGGTAAAGTCTCAGTGGTTCTCGCTCACAGGTGGCAGGCCAGTACAACATGAAGTTACAAATCCTTGCTACGAAAGGCAGTGTTGTTATTGATATATATATATAAATAAATATATACATCTATAAATATTATATATATAAATAATATTATAAGTAAAGATATAATAATATATATATATAAATATTATAACTGGTTTGCTGAATAGGTAAAACTTGCTATTTTGGCTAAATAGCAGTGCTCTTGTTGCTGCAATAATTTCATAAAAATCATTTTGATCATAACGAAAAAATATATTTCATTGTGTTTGTTTATTATTAAATTATTGTAAACTTATCTAAAATATATTTAGTTGGAACAGTAAGCCTAAATTAAATTGCACTTGTTATAATAAAGTTAGGTAAGTTTCCTAAGGTTCTTTTGGAACAAAATCATTAATTTTTATATTAACATAAATGAGTTGTCGCTAACTGACCAGTCATATCTATCCGGCACGGAACATAACACACACACACAACACACTACACACACACACACACAACACACACACACACACACACATTACTACACAACACACACACAACCCACACACACCACACACACACACAATGAGATGATGGAATATGTAACAACAAAATGCAAGAGGCCAGAGAGAGTTTGACCCTAGGTAACAGAAATAAAGAAAAAGATAAGGATGAGCCATGTTTACCCAAAGGTCAGGGAGGCAAAAACCAAGTGTGCTAGGAATGAAGAAATATAGAAGGCAAAGGACCCAGGAGAATAAGGAAGAACAGTCCTTAGAGCCAAAAACGAAATGCACAGATAAGATGGGAGGCCAAAGACAATATGAAAAAATGTCAATAAGCAGCGAAAGCCAAATCTTTTGACCCGAAACTGTTTGTAAACACCACATCAGGAGGAAAACAACAGACAAAGACCAGGTAACAGCTAAGGAAGGAAGGAGGAGAGACAACAAGAAATGACCGTGAAGAGTGAGGAACTCACCCAACAATAATTCCAAGAAGTGTTCACAGAGGGAGACAGAATGGGCTCCAGAAGACAGAGAGTGGGGGGCAACACCCACCTGAGATGGACACAGTGCACAACCACCGAAGAAGAAGGAAGAGGCTTCTGAGGAGCTAGATACCTCAGGCAATGGGCCAGATAACATCTCCCCATGGGTATTGAAGAGGAGCAAAGGCACTATGTGTACCCCTAACAACAATATACAATACATCTATCGAAAACAGTGAGATTTGCCTGAGGCAATGAAGACAGCAAATGTAGTCCCAATCTTTAAAAAAGCGCGACAGACATGAAGCTTAAACAACAGACCATGTCACTGACATTATAGTAATCAAAATCATGGAGAAGATTAATCAGAGAAGAGTGATGGAACACCTAGAAAGAACGATCTCATCATAGCAGACCTACATGGTACAGGACGGAAATCCAGTTCCCCAACTACTGTAGTACCTATGACATGGTGACAGCAGAATGACAAGAGAGAGAGGTGGGTGATAGCATTTTCTTGGACTGCAAGAAGGCGTTTGAACACCGTTCCCACACAAGAGATTGGTGCAAAAACTGGAGGACCACAGCAGGGATAACATGGAAGCACTACAATGGATCAGGGAATACTTTGACAGGAAGACAGCAGCGAGTCATGAGTAAAACGTGGCGATAGGTCAGAGTGGGCAACCTGACCCCGGGGTCCCACAGGGATCAGTCCTAGGACCAGTGCTGTTTTCCTGGTATTTGTGGAAATGACAAGACGGAAGGAATAGACTCTGAGTGTCCCTATTTGCCAATAACGTTGAAGTTGATGAGAAGACTTCACTCGATCGAAGACCAGGCAGAACTACACAGGATCTGGACAGGCTGCAGACTCTGGTTCCAGCAATTGGCCTCCTTGGAGTTCAATCCCACCAAGTGCAAAGTCAGAAGATTGGGGAAGGGGCAAAGAAGACCGCAGACGGAGATACAGTCTATGTGGCCAGAGACGTACAAACCTCATCAAGGAAAAAGAGATCTGCGGTGAGTATAACACCAGCACATCTCCTGAAGCGTCACAATCAACCAAATAACTAACTGCTGCAGCATATGGGCGCCTAGCAAACCTCAAACACATTCCGACATCTTAATAAGGAATCATTCAGGAACCCAGAAACACCGTGTACGTTAGGCCCCATATTGGAGTATGCTTCACATTTGGAACCCACACCTAGCCAAGCACTAAAGAACTAGAGAAAGTGAAAGGTTTGCAACAAGACTTAGTCCCAAGCTAAGAGGTATGTCCTACGAAGAGAGGTTAAGGAAATCAACCTGACACACTGGAAGGAACAGGAGAGATAGGGGGACATGATAACGACATACAAAATACGAGAGAATTGACAAGTTGGTACAAAGACAGGATGTTCCAGAGAAATCGTGACACAGTAAAAAGGGGACACAGTTGGAGCTGAAGACATACAGATGAATCACAGGGAGTTGGGAACGTATTTCTTCAGCCACAGAGTAGTCCGTACGTGGAATAGTTTGGAAGTGATGTATGGAGGCAGATAATACAATACTAAGCAGAGGTAAGATAAAGCACAAAGGCTCAGGGAGAGTGACCTAGTAGCGATCAGTGAAGAGCGGGGGCCAAGCTCGGACTCGACCCCCGCAACCTCAACGAGGTGAGTTACACACACACAACACACACACACACACACCACTTCACACACACACACACACCCACCCACACCCACCACCCACACACACACACACACACACACACATCACACACATCGTGTGTCTGTGGTGGGCAGACGTGGGCACACAGGCTCCGAGAATCCTAGTGTATTTAAGGTGCAGTGACTGGCTACCAGTAATCATGGTAGTGACACGTCAAGTGAGCAATAAAACGAGTGATAGCTAAGTTATTAGTTAGAAAACGCGTGAGAAAGCCTGGAAATTCTCCATATAAACCAAAATTATCCAAACTTTTGGTCTACTCGGCAGCGTAAGGGCCTGAAAGCAGTGACGTCACGCCAAGTTGGTGCCATTATATCATCATAAAGTGAAGTGTATATAATGTGAAGTGTATAATATCATAAGTGAAAAGTTGAAATCGCGTGAGGAACGAGGGACGTAATGAGCACATGAGGTTTAAACATCACGGATGAAGGATCTCCCCAATAGGGATTTAGCTACGTTACTAAACTACGTATCCGCATCTGGCAACTTGGCATGAACCGTTGCCAGCGCAAGTATCACCTATAATTGTGGTTGCATGTCGCATTTTGGCTTGCTTGGTCTAGCATCGCTTTTTAGATACCTGTCACGTCACTCCTCAAGCTATTACCGTAGTGTATTTAGTAGTAAGACACTTAGGCAGCTAGGAAGTCCGTCGCTAAAACGTGATCAAGGAATAGGATAATAACAGCAATAATAGAACTAAATCCAGAAAGGACATAAGCGAAGAGATGTAAGCATTTCTAGGAAAGGACAGAACAGAGAGGTATAAACGGATACAACCCCCCCCCTAACCCCATCTCCCAAACACACACACACAAGGCAGACACTTATTGACGCTTTAGACCCTAGTAAGCAATTATCGCTTTTTTATAACCCAGAAATTACCTGGTATGTATTAACAGTATCTCCCTGCATACTCCCCCCCCACACACACCCATATACACACACACACCCACACACACACACACACACACACTGGTAAGTACGTGCCGGTCATGCCCCAGGAAGGTTGGGGGTCAGGTCACAAGAAGTTGTGGGCCAGAAAGGACCACTGAGACAACACCTACAACCCACAAGCCACCTTACCTATTCAGTACATAATAAACCCACACATAATATCACAACACAGGATTACACACACACACACACACACACCACACACACGACACACACAACACACACACACACACACACACACACACACACACAATCCAAGACACACAACACCCCACACACATACACTCCCCCCCCTCACCACCGACAACTCACTTCTTCCCCTGATCCCTCCCTCCCTCGTTCACCCTCCCCCCCCCGTTCACCCAGACCCTCCTGACTCCCCCCCACTCCTCTCATCCCCACATAGCCACAGCTCCTCCGCTACCTCACCCCCCCACACTCTGACATAACAACACTACTAACCTAACATACAGAACTACCAAGGTTTACCCACTCTGAGGCAAATCAGTATGAAACAAAAATGGGGTGTCAGAGAGCACCAAGAAAAACCAAGGACAGGAGGCGGAAGCTGCAAAGGAAGATTTGGGCAGCAGAGCTCATAAAAAGAGATAATTAATGGGAAAAGAAACTAGCATAACTTAGCATGAGAAAGGAAGAGAGATAGATAGGAAGCAGGAAGTGGGGGAGCTGCATATGCAAAGCAGCAGAGGCTAGGAGACAGAGTTTAGAAAGGAACTAAAAATCCTGAAACAGCCATAAAGAACTAAAGAATATTTTGGGATTGACAACAAAAGACTGCTTACCTCAGCCACAAATAAGGGACTGTAAGGGAAAGAAGGCACAGCGCATGGGGAGGCTCTATCACAGGAGACTGTAGTAAATGAAAGAGCTAACTTTACGTGGAGGGGCCCTAAACAGACGACAACTCAAGCCCAAGCAAGCCGCGAAGGAAAATGACAGGCCACTGAGCCCAAGTACATTAGCCATGAAACTGAAGAAGAAAGCTGCAGTGCAGAGGAAACCAAATTAAATGAGGGAGACACAGGATAAGCAGTGGGAGAATGAAAGGTGAGGTCAGTCTTGTGTATGGGACCCGGAAAGCTGAAGGGGAAACATATGAAGCAAGAAACAAGGGAAAAAAAAGCAATTGAAAGCAATCTATGAAAACAATAGGGAAAGACGACATGAACCCAGCTGGAAAATTTCCGAGAATAGGAAGGGGGGTTTGTAAAAAAAAAAAAAAAAGATACCCGCCAGAAAGTGACCATACAAGGCAGAAGCGTCGACGACCAGGATCCTGCAGGAAAAAGCACGATTAAGGGACATGATGATGCCGGCATACAGGAAGGTGTATCTCGACGACCCCGCGACAGATTCACAAGAAGAAAGGCAGAAAACTGAGAAGAGATGTTACCAAGGCGAAAAGGAGGAAAGAGAGGGATGGAGAAGACAGACAGGAGATCCCAACCCAGGAAGAAAATCAAATACAGCCTTCCTCACAACTTCCCATAGAAGCCGTTCCCCACCAGTCAACCCCAGTCGCAACCAAACACTCAAATCAAACACCCATGCCACAATCCCATGCCCCCACCCACTACATTACCATCTCCACCTACAGCAAAACAACCATAAGATCCTTACCAGTCTCCCACATCCCAACCCAATATACCTCCCAGACCACAGTCCTTAGAAAAGAAGTTAAGGTGTGGTATACAAATGCAGATGGAATAACAAACAAGTAAGAGGACTGGCACAAAAAATCAAGAGACATCCCAGACATAAATAGCACACACAGAAACAAAACCACCAAATAAAACAGATTCAATCTTTCCATCGAACACATCCATCAGGAAAGACAGAGGGAGGAGAGGGGAGGAGGGAGTTGCACTGCTCATTAAAACCAGTGGGATTTTGAGAAAATGGAAGGAATGGATGGCATGATGGGCGAAGGACTACTTAGTAGGAACAAACCAGTCCGGGGACATAAGGTATAATTGAAGTAATGGACAACCCACCACAGAACTGCAGGAGAGCCAAGAGAAAATATGATGAGAGCAAACAGAGCAATGATCGACACACTAGCCGAGGTGGCCCAGGAGAGCACACATGTGAGGAGCAAAGTTACTATTATGGGTGATTTACTATCACAAGGAGGTTTGACTGGGAAAAACCTGGAGCCCCATGGGGTCCCGAAACAATGGAGACCAAGAATGAATGGATGTGGTCCGGAAAACCTCATGCATATCAACAAATTAGAGACACTACCAGAGAGAGAGGAGAGGATAACCAGAAGACAGGACCTTGTATTCACCATGAGTAGTTCGGACATCGAGGGTATCATGTATGAAAGGCTTCTGGGAGCTAGGATCATTGTGGGTTCTGTGCTGTCGACTACATGTTGAGCTCCCAGTTGAGAGAGTATCCGGAAAAGGCTGGGAAAAAACAAACTACAAAAGGGGAATTACTCCGGCATGAGGAACTTCCTTCAAGACATTCATGGAGAGGGAAACTGACCAGGAAAAAAACCATACAAGAAATTTTTATTTAATTATTTATTTATTCCAATTTGTGCACACATACAGAGGTACAAAAAAAATACAGATAAGCATATGCCAAAGCACTTATACTATGCACGCATTACGGGCTGCTAAAATTAACGAAAGATCCTAAGCAATTGATGTATTAAATTATTATTATAATCACAAAGAAGCGCTAAGCCACTAGGACTATACAGCTCTGCTACTAAGCAATGATGAACTCAGTGAATAAAAACTTAATGTAAACAGAGTAACTATAAACACAATGATATTACAAAACAGGTCAATGGTTGCATCAGTATTATTTTAGGTAAGGGATTTCTGTTTGGTAGTGTATTTAAAAAATAATAAAGTTAGATTGGTTTAGGTTTAACATTTTATTGTGCTATAATGTGAGAACATTTAAGATATACAATTTATAATGTTTCCGTTATTCATATGTATTTTGGTTTTGGGTAGTACAGGTATCTTTGAGAAGAGACTGATTTATAAACAGGTTTGTTTCTTTTATATTTACAGGTAATGTATCCCAGATTTTAGGGCCTTTTATGTGCATTGAAGTTTTTGCATAGTGAGATGACAAGAGGAACATCAAAGAGTGATCTTGCCTTGTGTTCTGGTCATGTTTCTGTTGAGTTGGCAAAGGAATGTTGAGGGGAAGGGTTAATAATCAGTAGTTAAGTTTCTATGAAGTAATAGGTGCAGTAAATAGTCTGGATGTTTTGTAAGGTGATAGGTTTAGTGTATTGAATATGGTGGAGTGTGCTGAGCCTGTAGTGAAATTTGTTAACATTCTAACTGCAGCCTTTTTGTGGGGTAATTATGTGGTCCTGAGATCGTTAAATGTTTTTGAGCCCCATGCACACAATTCCATAGGTGAGATAAGGGTAAATAAGAGATGATATAGGGCCAGAGGGCTGACTGTGGAACATAGTACCGTATCTTCGATAGTATGCCTACTGTCTTGGAAATTTCTTAGAATTTTGATGTATAGGTGTATGAAAATCTTTGAGTCTATTATCAAGGTGGATCTCCTAAGAAGTTTCCCTCTGTTAGTATTGTGAAGTATCCATTTAACATATTTAAGAGGGACATCTGTAGCTCTATGGGTGTTTTGTATTTATGGGATTTGAGAATGCTGTGGTTAGCCAGGGACTGTTTTTCATCTCTTTGCTGTCCATCTGTTTAGTTTTTTTAGGGCAGTGCTTGTTATAGAGGTATTGAGGGTTTTTTTTTAGAAAATTATATATACATTCGTAATATCTGTATAGGTTTTCTAGCTCAGTGTGCCAAACAATGTTGCTATGCTGTTGTGAAGTTTATTAATGGCTGCCTCATGTGAAAGTCAGAAGGTGACTTTAGTAGTGTCTTGGGGTAGTTTACAAGAGTTGTTATGAGAAATAGGTAGAGGTCTGTGTATTATCTGTAATTATGCCTGATTTTAAAGGGATATGGTGTTGGTCCCAGATGTGTCAAGTAGGAAACACAAGTCATCTGTAACTCTTGTAGTTTTGTTACTGTGGTAGTAAACATACAGTTACTCATGTGTTTGTGAATTCAGTAACGTGGGGTCCTGGTCTTGCAGGAGATTTATATTGAAGTCACACTGAGAGTAGTAAGTGATCTTTGTTCATGCGTGCATCAGTTAATCATACTTCCTAGATTTTGACTTAATTGGCTAATGTTGATGTGAAACACTGTAATGTTTTATCAATGTGCGAGGTTTTTGTAGGTACTTTATTTTGAATTTAGCTATTATAAATTCCCCATGTTACATCCCTTGTGCAAGCATTATGATACATTCTAGATTTGGTCTGAGTAGTATATGGCTGTTGCCACCCCCTTGTTGGATCTTCTGGCCTACAGTGGTGTATGGCTGTGTAACCAGGCAATGGCATAGACCTCTTGTACTATCACTTATACCAGGTTTCAGTTAGTGTAATGGATGGACAATATTGGCATGTAAGGAATTTAGTAATTGCTGATAAAGTCATCTAATTGCTTGCTTAAAGATCTGATACGTAAGTTAAATATAGTTATTTGTTGTTTGGCACTGAGAAGTGCTGTGATTGACTGCATGTAGAAATTACAGTTACTTGTTTGATCATTTGTAAGTCATTAATAAAGGTTTGTATCATGATCAATGCTTGTAAATCATAAGATTTGTAGTGAATCTAAGTTTGAATAAGTTTAAAACAAAGTAAATAGTCTTAAGCTAAAAAAAGCACACCCTGGATTTATTTACAAATGTAAAATAAAGATCATAAGGGCCTAATCAAATAAAGTGATGAGCAAAATAGATGAGCTTTTGGGAATATGAAATAGGAAGTAACTATCAAGGTAAATTTTTTAACAGTTAGAATTATAGTATAAAATAAACAATACAATAACCGGACCTTAATCTACTGTTTGTAGAGGTGCTGACACTGGTAGCAAACACAATGCCAAGGAGGCAGAGGAAGGTTTTGTTCCCCAAGGGAAACAGCGAAATAATGGAGAACAGAACGATTCCTTGGTTCACCCAAAGTGTCGGGAGGCAAAAACTAGGTGTAACTAGAGAATGGAAAAGGGTACAGAAGACAAGACCTCCAGGAAAATAAGGAAATATTCAGCCAGATCATCCGAAGAGAGGGTGAGGGAAGGGCGACGGAGCAGCCCGGAAACGAATATGCAAAGCACCAACAAAAAGAAGGGATGGGGCTCAGTGAGACAATATGAAAAAATGACATAGCATCAAAAAGAAAAGACTGAACCCCCGCCCGCAGAAAGGAAGCTGTTGTACAGCAAAGAAAACCACATCAGGGAGGAACAAACAACAGTCAAAAGGACCAGATAAACTCAGAACTGAGGAAGGGTGATGGGGAGAGGAATACGACACATTCCACAAAACAGAAAAAACTCAACCAAGGAGATATGTCAGGGAAGGTCATCATTCGGCAGGATGGGGAGAGAGGAGCTCAACAAAACACAATCCAACACACAAGCCAAACCAAACCCGAGGTCGAAAATAACCGTAGTCCTGGCCCCCCCCGTCTTGGGACCCAACACTCACATAAATACTGCACAAAAAAAAAATTAACACACCATGACCCCACCTCCCCTCGGTGCCGGGAGTGGGGCGGGTGGGTCCCACCCCCACCCAACCCACCCCCGAACGCCGTGCAGGACAGAGGTCCCACAAACTAACCGTAGGAGGAGGTGAAGAAGCCTGCTCTGTCGAACTTGCCACCACAAAGGCGGATTGAACCATACAAACATCTCGCCATGGGTCCTTAAAGGGAGCAGAGATATTGTGTGAGCCCTTAACAAAGATCTTCAACACATCACGTGAAACTGGCAACTCCCTTAGATATGGAAAATGGCAAATGTAGTCCAATTTTTAAAGGAGAACAGACATGAGGCAACTAAACGACAGACCTGTATCACTAACTGTATAGTATGCAAGGTCATGGAGAAGATCATCAAAGGAGAGTGGTGGGCACCTGAAAAAACAAGTGTATAATTGCCAACCAGCACGGTTTCAGGGAAGGAAAATCCTGTGTTCACAAACCTAACTAAGAGTTTATGACAAGGTGACAGAAGTAACAAGAGAGAGAGGGTGGATCGCTGGCCTATATTTTGGACTGCATAGAAGGACCCTTCGAGACACAAGTTCCCTCATCAAGAGGAGTTAATGGCAAAAGAGCAAAGGATCAGGCACCATAAAACAGGAAAAGCATACATGCAATGGATCAGAGAATAAACCTGTCAGGGAGCAACAACGAGTCATGTACGCGACGAGGTGTCAGAGTGGGCGCCTGTGGACAAGCGGGGTTCCACAGGTCAGTCCTAGACCTTGCTGTTCTTGTAATGTGAACGCCATAACTGAAGGGATAGACTCAGACGTGTCCCTTTGTTTGCAGATGATGCGAAGTTAATGAAAGAATCAAATCGGATGAGGATCAAGGCAGGACTACAAAGAGACCTGGACAGATGCTACAATACAAGCCTGGTCCACAGCAACTGGCTCCTTGATCCTTAGAATTTAACCCAGAACCTGCCAATGCAAAGTCATGAAGATTGGTGAAGGGCAAAGAAGACACGCAGACACAATATAGTTTTAGATGGCCAAAACTGCAAACCTCACGCAAGGGAAAAGACCTGGGGGTGAGTATAACACCGAGCAAATCTCCTGAGGCGCACTCATCAGAATAACTGCTGCAGCATACGGGCCGCCTGGCATACCTAACGGATAGCGTTCCCGATACTCAGTAAGGATTCGTTTAAGACTCTGTAATACCATTTATGTCAGCCCTACTGGAGTAAGCAGCACCAGTTGGAATCCACACGAGTCCAGCACGTCAAGAAATTAGAGAAAGTAGCAAAGGTTTCAACAAGACTAGGCACCAGAGCTACGGGGATGTCTAACGTAGTAAGGTTGAGGGAAATCGCCTGACGACACTGAGGACAGAGGGTCAGGGAGACATGATAACGACATAAAAACTACTGCGCGAATGACAAGGTGGACAAAGACGGATGTTCCAGAGAAGGGACACCGACACAAGAGGTCACAATTGGAAGTTTGAAGACTCAGATGAACAAGGATGTTAGGAGTTATTTCTTCAGTCATAGAGTATCAGGCGTGGAATACCTAGAAAAGTGACGTAGTGGAGGCGGGAACCATCCCATATTTTTTTTAAGCGAGGTAGAAGAGCTCATGAGCAGGAGGAGAGAGGACCTAGTAGCAATCAGCGAAAGGTCGGGCCAGAGCTGTGACTCCGATTCGTCCCCTGCAACCACAAATAGGTGAGTACAAATAGGTGAGTCACACATCTCAATCACTTCACTCACACACACACCCATACACACACACACACCACACACACACACAACAATCACACATCACTCACACACATCACACACACACACACATCACACACATACACACACACACACACACACATACACATACACACACACACACACACACACACACACACACATACAACACACACACACACACACACACACACAACACACACACCACACAACTACACACAACACATGAAACGAAACTGTATGCAAGGTCCTGTCAAACCCACATGGGGCCAAAACAAAGACAGGGAGCACGACTAGGTCAGAATGAGAGGTATGGAGACATTGAAGGAACTAGGACATGTGCAAAGGAAGAGACCTTACCAGATCCCTGCGGGGCCAGGAGCCGGTGAGCAGAAGGATAAACCAAGAAGCATAGGGGGCACTAACCTAAGGGAAGGAGGGACTGAAGGACGGAACACTCCTCCATCCACGGGAAGGAACTTAAAACACATCAGAGGATGCCATGGGAGCACAGAGGGAGTGGACAAGGGAAAGATCCGAGTTTTGTCTAAAGGGCTAGACGGAAGCTAAAGGGGAAACTTATGATGAAAAGAAAGCAGATAGGAGAAAAAAAAGCGATTGAAGATATCATGAAAGGTGAATAGTGAGGGGGACATGACCCCAGGTGGCAAATTTTCGAGAATTGGGTGTTCACAAAACAAGAATCGGCCTCTCAAAGTAATTTTCAAAGGGCAGAATCATCCCTAGCGACCATGATCCTGCAGGAATAGCACGTTGAGAGGCAAACAGGAGTTCTCGGAGTGGTGTACCTCCGATCGAGACAGAACACAGGACGAAAGAAGACCCAATGAAAAAGAGAGTTCCAAAACGAAAGGAGAAAGGGAGGAAATGAAAAAGGAGACAGAATAATCTCCTCAAGGATCAAAAGGAACGACAATGTGCACCCTCCAGAAACACCTGCAGAAGGGACTCTCCACAGCCAACGACAAAAAAAAAACCTCGCCCCAGGCAACAAACAATTCAGAAACCACAAACCAACACATACACCGATACCCTCTGTATTGTTTCCACCCCCCCCTCCAACCCCCCTCCCCCCCTCCCCGCACCACAAGTTACATATTAGAACAATGTTGAAGGTTTGTACACAAATGCAGATGGCTTAACGACTCAACATGAAGGAATGGCAAGAAAAAGAATCAATGAGAATCCCCAGACATCATAGCAGTTACAAAACAAACACGATGAGACATAACCGATGCAATCTTCCCACCAGGATACAATCATGAGGAAAGTAGAAGGGGCCATGGGGAGGTAGGTGTTGCTCGCTCGTAAAAACCGAATGGAAATTCGCGAAAATGGAGCGAAGGAATAGCTGAGACGGGAGAAAGAACTACATAGCAGGTACAAACTTCAGTCTGGAACACAAAGTAGGTCATTGGCACAAAGTGATGTATGAAATCCACCACAGAACTGCAGGAGGCCAAGAGAGAATATGAAGGAGAGCAAACAGAGCCATGTGGACACACTATGATGATGTGGCAAGAAAGGCTCAACCCCAGCAGGAGCAAAGTTGCTGGTAATGGGGGATTTCAATTTCAACCACAGGGAGATTGACTGGGAAAAACCTGGAGCCCACATGGGGTCCCGAAAACAATGGAGAGCCAGATGTTGGACGTGGTGCAATGGCTAGGACGGAAAAACCCATGCACCAACATGTTTAAGGACACTACCAGAGTGAGAGGGGAGGATGAACCACAAGATTGGGACATTGTGTTCACCCTGGGCAGCTCAATAATTGAGGACACTCAAGTATGAGAGTCCCTAGGAAGCTAGCGACCACGTGTTCAGTCTATGAATACAAAGTAGAGCTCTGCAAGTGTGCGAGAATAACAGGAGTTGAATGGGCAAAAGGCCTTGACTATAAAAAGAGGGGACTACATAGGGTTGAAGAACATCCTGCGGGAGGTCCAGGTGGGACAAGAGAAGCAACTGGCGAAGAATGCAGAGCCAATCAATAAATATGGAATATGTAACAACAAAATGCAAGGAGGCAGTGGAAAGGTTTATTCCCCAGGGCAAACAGTAACAACGGGACGACCAGAACGAGCCCCCATGGTTTACCCGACGTTTGTAAGGAGCAAAAACAAAATGCAATAGAAAATGGAAAAAGGTACAGAAGCAGAGAACACAAAACGAAAAAAAGGGCGATCCGTCGCCGAGCCCAGGAATGAAGTATACCACAGAAAGGAGAGGGAAGGAGGAAGGCACCAGCGAGACATAATGGCAAAAATGACATAGCACAACGAGAGATCAAGAACTGACCCCCGAAACTGTTGTATGGAATAAGCCCCATCAGAGGAAGAACAGAAACAAGACAAAGACCAGGTGATCAGATAAGGACAGACGGGTGGAGAACTCACATGAAATGATCCATTGAGGTATGTGAGACTGAAACAGGAGATTTAAGGAAGTATTTTTTTTTTTTTTTAACAGTAAGACAGGAAGGGGTGTGGGAAGACAGCACAGAAGGGGAAAATTAAGAGGGAATATTCCCAAAAATGTTGGGGACAACGAACAACTGAGGAGGAGGGAAGAAGCTCTTAATGACCTTTACACCTAAAGGCGATGGGGGGCCCGGGCAAAAAAATCTCCCCATGGGGCCTTAGAGAAGGGCGAGAGCTGGCATGCCTCTAACCCCAATCTTAAACAATCCCTTTAAAGGCAACTACCTGAAAAGGAAGACAGCTAAATTTCCCCATATTTTGAAAAAAAACAGAAGAAAGAGGCACAAACTACAGACCTGTGTCCCCTGACATGTAATGTGAGCAAAAGTCATGGAGAAGATTATATCCAGGAGGAGATGTGGTCGAACACCTTGGAAAGGAACAAGATTATAACTGAAAACCAGCAGGTTCATGTAAGAGGCAAACTTGTATCAAAAACCTCCTGAGTTTTATGACAAGGTAACAGAATTAAGACACGAGAGAGAGGGTAGGTAGATTGCTTTTCCTAGACTGCAGGAAGCCTTTTGGACACAGTTTCCCCCAAGAGATTAGTGCAGAAGCTGGAGGAATCAGGCGCACGTAAAAGGGAGGCACTGCCAATGGATTAAGGAATACCAGACAGGAGGCAGCAACGAGTCATGGATTCGTGAAGAGGAAACACAGTGGCGCTCTAGTTACGAGCGGGGTCCCCACAGGGGTCAGTTACTATGGACCAGTGCTATTTGATATATGAGAACGACATGATGGGACGGAATTAGACCTGAAGTGTCCCTGTTCGCAGATGACGTGAAGATGATGAGAAAATTAAATTGGACGAGGATGAGGCAGGAACTGCAAAGAGACCCATGTAACAGCTGGACATGTGGTCCAGCAACTGGCTGTTCGATTCAATCCAGCCAAATGCAAAGTCATGAAGAATGGGGAGGGGCAAAGAAGACCGCAGACAGGCATGGCTAGGTGGAAACAAAGACTCCAGACCTCACAACAGGAGAAAGACCTTGGGGTGACCAAAACACCGAGCACATCTCCGAGGCACACATCAACCAAAATAACCGCTGCAGCATACGGCGCCTGGCAAACCAAGAATACTTCTGATACCTTAATAAGGAATCGTACAAAATTTTTATGACACTGTACACTGTGTATGTTAGGCCCATACTGGATATCAGCAACCGTCTGGAATCCACACCTGGTTCAGCACGACAAGAAGTAAGAGAAAGTACAAAGTTTGCAACCAAGGCTATCCGCAGAGCTCAAGGGATTGTCGTCGAGAAAGGTTAAGGGACATCGGAACTGACGACATTGGAGGACAGAAGGGACAGGGGAGACAGATAACGACATACAAGATACTGCGGGGAATAGAAAAGGGGACAGAGATAGGATGTTCCAGAGAGGGGACAACAGGGACAAGGGGTCCACACCTGGAAGCAGAAGACCAGACAGTCACAGGACGTTAGGAAGTATTTCATTCTTCAGTCATTAAAGT